>JAHWFP010150960.1:0-18818 GCA_023313725.1 Lithobius niger | reverse complement strand
ATATAATCGAAACCTTATGTATAATATATATAAGGTTTCGATTATTATGGCTTCAAGCCTGTTAATGGTTTGTCTGTTGTTTCCTATACGTTTTTGATGACCGTTCGTAAAACTTACCTGCTACTACTGATCCTTACCTCCGCAGTTTCAACTTGTGATCCTGTATGTACATACTGTGTGTTCAATAGGATTAATTTCCAGTATTCCGTATGAGTACGCACGCTAGTGTGTCACCTGCCAAGATAAACGATAACACCACCTATCCAGGTAGTATATATACAGGGTGTTTCTAAACCCTATGCAGAAACTTTCAGGATGACTGCCACCATACAAATGAAGGTTAAAAAGTCCTATAAACATGTGTCCGGAAATGCTTCCTGAGGGCACTGCGGCCCCTCGAAGGTGGCCCCTAAAATCCCGTCCTAACCTAATATCTCGGAAACCGTTTAAGCCACAGCAATAAGCCTTGGTATATGAACTACCCCGCCCCCCCCCCCTTCTGCTTATAATTCAACGTCTTTTTCAAGTTGTAATACCAGACATGGATTCTCCAGAAAGAGGTACACAGAACGACCCGCTTGTGGAAAACCCGAAGAACCAGCCGATTTCAAGAGAAATGGAAAAAAATGAGAAAATTAATTTTTGGAAGGGGTACGGCAGTCAATGAGACGACGCATAGAAGCATGCACTGCGGCTGGGGGAGGACATTTTGAACACTTCATTTAAATATAGCTTTCAGTAGTTTGTTTGTAACTCTGTGTGAGACAATGTCAGCCTTGATGTTGTGCAGTGCATGACGTTCGCATAAAGTTTGTCCCTGGGGCCAGAGGGGGGGAGGGGAAGGAGAGTGGCAGAAACCGTTGTTGGGTCCTGGTTGACAGGATGTAACGAAAGTCCTCAGTGGTACCACTTTTGGCCTGTGAAGGTCAATCGGTTCCTGTGGATTATGTATAGCAAGGTTTTGTTCGTTCAAATCATTGAACTACGCAGTGTTTTCTGTCAATCCATTTTCCACAAAAGGGTCGTTTTGTATACCTCTTTCTGGAGAATCCATCTCTAGTATTACAACTTGAAAAAGACGTTGAATGATAAACAGGAAGGGGGGGGGGGGGCACCCCCATTTCTGCCCCTCCCTAGGTGTATTTAATCTGCTAATACATTAGAATAATAGCTGTTATTAATATTAGTTCACATACCAAGGCATATTGCTGTGGCCCAAACTGTTTCCGAGATATTAGGTTGGGACGAGCTTTTAGGGGCCACCTTCGAGGGGCCGCAGTACCCTTTGGAAGCATTTCCGGACACATGTTTATAGAACTTTTTAACCTTGATTTGTATGGTGGAAGTCATCATTTAAGTTTCTGCAAAGGGGTTTAGAAGCACTCTGTATGAGCATGGCAAACACTACATACTTGTGTCTTTAATTTATGACGAAGTCTTTTGGCTGTTTCAGCCATCTGAAGATAAATTACAATGCGACAGAAGGCTGAAACTTATTTGATTGGGAGAATTTGGTAGTCTGACAACATAAAAGTCATTATAAGTGACACAGCTTAACGTTTGTAAATAATGTTTCTTAATTACTGGCTACTAGCTAATACCATTTCTTGTTTTACAAAAATAAATTCTGCCATGCAATGAATAAGGCTGCAACGTTGCAGATAGCTGTAGTTTAACCGTGAAATGTGATATTTGCTGGTTTGGGGGTGGCGTAAATTTAATTAACCTCAATACTATTTTAAGAGCAGAGTTATAGTCCAGTCAAATTATATCAAATGATCGGAATAAGCTGATTTTTTGGAAAGACGTTCGTAATGACACCAGGTTCAACATACTAAAAGTCCTCAGCTGTCCGTGTTGAGTGGTGCCATCTTGAAAACATGGTGCCCACCCGAAAACGGTTTTTTCAATATACCTGGGTAATGGTTGCTCAGGCATGAAAGTATGCTCTGTCCCAAAATGTAGAGCGTGAAATCTTTTACCAAAATGGTTTTATTCATTTTTTTTCCCATTGAGTCAATGATTCAGCCAATAAACGGTGTAGAAGTGTGTGGAGCTAATGCCGCCATTTTTAAAACATGGTGCCAAAAATTTTTTTTTTTTTTTTTTTTTTTCAAAATATCATGGGAAGGCTACTCAGGTATGATAATACTTTTAATCCTAAATTGTAGAGCATGTACTTGTCTACAAAAAAGGTTCTACACACTTTTTTTTATTAAATTCAGTCAATGATTTAGCGAGTAAACGATGTCACTTCATTGGATAGGCCACACATTAGATAGGTCACACTTCATTAGATAGGCCACACAAGTGTAGTGCACCCAATGTGCATTATACTTCACCATAGTAGGGCAGCCTGGGGTCCAAAATTGATGGAATAGTTCATTTTTCGTGGAAACCTTAGTATCGAAAGAGTATCTGAAAGTAGTCTCATAAATGAACGAATGGCTGCTGGCTGGGTTGCTTCCCATCCTATTTAATCGCAGAACTGGTTGCACCAATCAACGAGTGCGACCACAACGTTGGTCCTTAGTGACTTAAAACAATCAAGCAGGCATTGTTGCTAGATACTACGACCAGGTCTTGCAGATATTTGAGAAAGGAATTCGTGCACCTGACTGGAAAAACATTGCTCAACATAATAAAGAGACATTTTAAAATTGTATTTAAAAGTAATTCTCTTGTTTTTGAGGAACTTTACCAAAGAGTTGTGAATAACTTTTTTGGGTGAATTGCCAAAAAATACTGAGAATTATTACAGTTCCCTCTTTCCTCCCCCCCCCCCCCTTTTTACAGCCACCGACAGTGTTTGATCCTCCCCATGAAAGCGTAGCCAAAAAAAATTGTAGCGCCACCCAGCCCCAACTTCCTTCTGAGAAAATCTGAGCATTCCCTTATTCCGAATTCTTTCTTGGCTACCATCAAATTCTCCTAGGAAACCGATGATTTTTATACGTTGTTAAATAAATAATTTACTAGATCGGATTTGCAACAAATTAAATCCCCTTTGTAGTCCGTATACTTGCGCTAAAAAAGAAGAAAAAAAAAGAATTTATCCCTTTAAATTACGAGGGGGCTTAAACACTAAAATCGTCTTGTGGCGCCCCCCCCCCCGGCGCCCCGCGCCCCGACCCATATTTTGTATTTTCAAGTCACTGAAACGTCTGGCACTCCCAGTATCCAGCGCAGGGTACCGGCGGAACGCGCAGCTTAGCTTCGAAGTGCTGAAGGCGGCGTAATTCCTAGTTCCCAAACTCCTTGCGTGCCTCCAAGTATAGCAAGCTGGTTCAGGGCAGCTACGAATCTCGAACCCGTTGACGTAACCGAAAATGAAATATTAAAAAAAAAATCAAAACAAACAGACGAACATCCAGTCTTTTAGTATCCTGCGGAAATAGCAATAATTTATATCAAATAACACGCATGAAATTGGATTTTAATTTATTACGAAGTTATACAATCAGTCTTCAGAGTTAAAAGGGTTTTAGTATTAATTTTCCAACGTTACCAAGTGCCAGATGTTACCAGGCTATAGTTAGTTATACAGCGTTTCTAGTTGCAGAAACCTTACTTTTTCCTGAGATTTCGTAACTTCTGTATATTGAGGATATAAAAAAAAATGGATCTATATTATCACTAAATAACATTAAGCAAGTGGCTAGTTTCTTTCATTTGAACCATTTTTACTTTTAAGAAATGTGAATTAGAAATGCCGTACATACTTAAAGGAGCTTGCCGGCTTCCTGTATGGTGAGCTGTTTTGCTTACAATTTGACTATTCGTATCGGCAGATCTCATCTTATGTTTAACAACGATTTTATCCTGGCGTAAAAGCCAAAATACTTAATTTAATATTTTCAATCCTTACAGAAAGCACGAAGCTTATGAAAATATTTTTAAAGTCGTTAAAGTGTTGGGAACAGGTTGTATATTTTGTTTATTAGTCTGGTCAACCTACAGTTTGACCCAGTAGAATTTTAACAAAAGCAATTACGCCGCAGTTAGTCTAAAAAAATATGTTTCATTAAATACTTCCAAAATTTAGGAAATTCTAGCCACAAGAACATTGCTTAATTCAGGGGGAAGGGGTGAAATGCTCCCTCACCCCCTCCTCCCCGAAAACGGTTTTTTCTGCAATAACTCCTTAACTGTCAGCAAATCGCCAAGATGGTAAGCAAAACCGTTCAGATCACAATTCTGGTCTGGAAAGGAGGTAATATGCGTCTTTAACGTAAAAGCAACCTTCGAGCCACATAATTTTTTTAATTTTAATTTTAATTTTTTTTTTAATGTGCCTTCCTTATGCTGGCGTTACTCACCCGGCAGTATGATTTCTCTGTACAAAATACTACGTCATAATGACGGTGGGGCCGATCTTAAAGATAAATTTCAAATATCGACCTCTGGAATAACTCGTGGCCATCCATACAAATTAAAATTCCATCACTTGCGCAATGAGTGGGCACGGCATACATTCTTCTTTGGCGTGCTTGCTACGTGGAATGCTCTCCCCGCGACAGTGGTTTTGGCTCCCTCCGTCAATAGTTTCAAAAATGGGTTAGATGCCCACATCAAGCCAACATCCCCACATTTAATTGTTCTTTATTTTTAATGGCCTATAGCTATACCACACGCCATGGCTGTTTGCTGTGACGTGTATATCACGTCACTGGGCTAGTCCAATCACACGGCCAAACAGCAGTTGTTCTCGTTCGTCATTGGCTAACTCATGGTGACGTCACGGCAAACAGCCATTGCGCATGGTTTAATTAAAACTTTATTGCAATAGTATTATGTGTATATAGGCCTACATTTATTTTGAAACTGCTGAAATTTATTTTATTGTTTGTTTTTATATTTTTGGAAATGCTGATATTGGACTATGAAATATATAATTTATATATATATATATACATATATATATATATATATTGGTAGACATAAGCATATAAATGTATATACAAAACATTAGTTTTGAACATAAATTTCTATTTCTACAAACTTAATGCGTGTTACTTGATTTGTTAACTATGAAATTTGTCCCCCTACCAATACCAATTTATTAATGTATATATTCACTTGCATGCCTTATTTTTGTGTCCAGTTATGTAACACCCTTTGGGCGGTTTAACTGTAAAAATAAAGTTAAAGTTAAGTATCACCCTGAATTCACGTGAGTGTTCTTTTTTTAATTGCTTGTTGCAGTGATTTTCGCTTTCAAAGTGCTCTTCCGAGGTCTTTAATAGCCCAAAATGGACATGCTTTGGAGATTTTAAAAGATGGGGATCTATTCTTTCCAACAATCCTAATGAAGTTTTTTTTTAGATTAGATTAGATTGTGCGATGCCTGTAAAGGTGAAGTGGTAATGGTTCAGCGGAGAAAGCATGTTAGGTGATTTTCCATTGCGAGCCCAAAACGGACGTAATTAGGAAATTCTGAAAGGTGGGGGGGGGGGTCTATTCTTGGTTGCCACTGTTCCCAATAATATACTGGACGACTGGACGCAATAAGGGTAATTTTTATCACAACTGTTGAACTGTGCAGCAACTTCTGGTAACGGTCAACCCGTACCAAACAGTGAAAACGTACACTTATCGAGTTGTTTTTAAGGGGTTGAGGAGTGGTCATGGCATGTTGGGTCCCCCTCTTGTATGCCGACTGTTTGCTTCGTTAACCCATTACCCTCGCGATTTAGTGTTTATTTATTCCACACGCCATGGCGGTTTGCTGTGACGTGCACATCACGTGACTGGGCTAGTCCAATCAGACGGCCAAACAGCCGTTGTTCTCGTTCGTCATTGGCTGACTCATGGTGACGTCACAGCAAACAACCGTTGAGCATTGTTTAGTGCTTGCATTGTTACCAGAGTTGAGCTCAAGAAGCAGGTTGCTGTCCCACATTGTATGAATGTTTGTGGCTTTTAGGTCACCACTGAGAAACATTGAACAGCTTCTCAACCCAGCTGAAGCATGTGGCCGGGGTGCATCCCAGCAGCACAGTGGCTAGAGTAGCCTAGGTTGCACGAAGCCCTGGGTTCGAGTCCCAGTCGGGGCGGTTGTTTTATTTCTTTCTCAGATTAGTGTATCGGGTGTCCTCACTAAGGCCAGTCTTTACAAGCAGATTGTTTGCATTGAAACGGGCTTCTGGTGGAAGTAATAGGGTGTAGGCTGTTGTGCCTACTGGATAGTCGTGAAAACTGTAATGTGTATAGCAGTCATTACGTTAAAGACTTTGGGATTTAAGTGTGGGCTGAACAATTCTGGAGATTAATGAAGGCCTTGATTATGTGGACAATTTTAAAATTGAGAAAAAAAAAGCGTGGTTGTTTCAGCCTACAATAATTGAGTAAGTAAGACTGGATGATAGTCGCGCAGATGTTTGTTATGACGGTTCTGATGTTATGCATACCGTTCTATACGAACTCTCCATTTAAGGTTATTTAGTTTTTTTGTACTTTCGGCAGCTGTTGGCCCTTGGACCCGGAATCAGGATCTTATTAATTTTTCTGATTACATCGGTTTTTTTTATATATTCTTTTTATAAGGTTAGATAAATACGGATACGAATAAATAAATATATTAGGTAAAGGCGGGATTAGATAAATACGCATACATTGCCTTTTGGGCTTAAATGTCAGATTGCCTGAGTGGGGAATTGAACCCACGACCTTTGAAACCGAGGTCCTACCACTGAGCCACATTAGACGGCCTGTTTGCATCAGTATTTATTTAACCCTTCTCGAGGCCATTTGGCTTTCCGTCCTCTTTCAGGAATCAGAGTCTTATTGGCTCACTCGATTACATCAGCTTGATTCCTTGCCCCCGCGCCCGCCGGGTCAACATGTATTTGTTTTGTTCAACCAAAACATCTGAATCGGCAACTCTGCTGTTTGTAGTGCACCTATTGGTGTCCACCCCAGTAATACAGACATCGATGAACATTTGGGAACATCGATGTATGTATTAGCTTGATTGCGATTGGCGGAATTGGTCGGGGTTATAAGGCGCTAATTTCAGGAAGTCTCACAAGTGTGTAGGAGCGAAATGTCTTCCATGATGAGTCCGCAGGGAGGCTTTCTACGAACATACCAGTTTTTATTTTGTTTTAGGTTAAACGTCGTTATTTATATTTTTTTAAATAAATTTTGTAGCACTTTAAGTCATCCGAAGAAACCTAATTCCCTTAAAAATTAGTAGGGTTCGACATGATGTCCAAAATAGATCCCTTAGCTGCTGATGGAGCATGGTAGTCTCTCATGTTATCCGTGCTGGGACATACACTGGGGAGGGACTTTGCCTTGGTCCCCTGTTCATTTGCCGATAAGATCAGTTCTCCCACGTACCCACAGTGACCAACTTTTATTTTGTCAGTGTTTAGCGTCAACTCCTAGAAACCTTTAAAATTAACTTTAACTTTATTGTTTAAGTTCAGTAGCCCAGTCTGGGCATTGTGGGACCCACTGTTGCAGAAAAATACAGAAACCATTAAGAGTCACTTAAAAAAAATAGAAACTCATCCACCTCAACAGAAATATATACGCTACACAGTACATAAAATTTAAACATAGCCTGCACATTTCACGCTATCTGCCCTCGGAGTTTACCTGTAGCAAGCACCGCTTCGGACAGTATATTTTTTTTCCTATTGTAAATAAAAATATCACAAAACATCTCTTGTAGAGAGAAAATTGCAAAGAAATTCTTAAAGAAATGTTTACTACTGGAGAGAATTATTCACTTGGAGAGAAATTTCTCTCTTAGAGAAATTAATCTGCTCTTACAGAAATATTTACTCTTGGCGAGAAAATTCGCTCTTAGAGAAATTAATTTTCTTGGAGCAGAAATATCTCGCTTAGAGAAATATTAACTCTCTTCCCCAGAAATTATGTCTTTTACTCTTGGAGAAATATTTAATCTCTTGCGAAAAATTTACTTAATTCGCGTGAATGAAACCTATGATGTGTGCATCAGAATAACAGGGCATTCCTTTTTGACGATTTTTAAAGTATTCCGGCGTGGAGGTAACGGCGGCGCATGGCGGCGCACACGTCTGCTTCTCTATCGTCAAGAGTGAAAATATTTTCTGTAAGAGAGATATAATTTCTCTAAAAGAGAATTGAATAATTTTTTCGCAAAAGAGACTAAATAATTTTCAAAGAGCAAAAGATATTATTTCTCGCCGAGAGAGTAAATATTTCTCTAAAAGAGAGAATTAATTACTGTAAGAGAAATTTCTCTCCAAGAGAAAATTTTCTCGAGGAGTAAAAATTTCTTTAAGAGAGCAGTTTTCTCTCTACAAGAGATTTTTTTGTGACATTTTTCTACAATAGGAAAAAAAATACAATGTTGTCGAAACGGTGCCCCACAGGGCCCTGCGAGTGTTCTTTAAATGTCGGTTAGCTACTCCAGAAAACAATCCTCGGGCTGGCTTTGGAACTTAACACGAATTGTACCCGAAACATTACTTTATTTTACACTGTTACTTACCAGAAGATATCTCCGGCTCAATTCACTCGTTCATAACGTAGTACACAGTTGATGGTCGGAATCGGGGTAAAACTGTCAAATATCTTCCTAAATTTGGACACCTGACAAGTGATGCTTGAAACGAAACGATAAGAGCAACATCTTCGAGCAACGGCTGAAGCGTCCACTGATAAATAAAATACTGTTTTGTGAGCATAGAAAGAATAGGCTGCGTTTGCTTTCCACACAAACGGCGTGTAGCCTAAGGGCTACGTTACAGCCAAATTTTTGCATTCGAATATAACAACTTGTTGCACTCTCAGTGCACTCAGCGGTTTTGAAGAAATACTCTGACAACAATAGGTGCAGTACGCTAGCTCGTAAGCCGGTGACGTCGGATGTCCATTGTGGCTAATAGCGAGATTTGATTTCAGGAATGAAGTCGGGATATCATCAGTGGCGGACTCCATACGGGGTGGGGACCCAATACCTACCCCCCCCCCCAACACCAACATGAGCTTTTTTTAACGTTTCAAAGGCATAAGCATTATTATAATTTAAAGGTGCATATTCACCGAATAACAGATTGCAGCATCTAGTGCCGTCTACCATTATTTAGTTCGATGTAGCAATTGATTTCAACAAGCGAAGGAATGCGCAAAGAAATTTCTTTTTGCACAACAAACTGGCCACGTGCCTCCTTAATCATTGAATGTAAAGTTGGTGCGGCCACGTGCACCAGGGAGAAAGCGGTCAAGGTTTAGTGATATCACTGTCACTAGACGGCGCCCATCTAGCGGTTCAAAATCTGCGTTTCAAAACGGTCGGTATATATAGAAAAAAGCGCCCGTGGTGTCTTTATAGGCTTAACTTTACCGCTTGCTATCTGGTGCACGTAGGCGCACCAACTTTACACTCCATAATTAGGGAGGCACGTGGCTTGTTTGTTGTGCAAAAAGAAATTTATTTGTGCGTTCCTTCGCCTGTTGAAATAAGGGCGAGGCAGAACTTGATAGCGGCAAATAGCTATAGAAGCTGCAGCTTGTCATTTGGTGTCAATCCCCCTTTAATAAAGAATTACTCCGCATTTCTTCAAGTTGCGTGGAAAAATTAGGTGAAATATTTTTTTTTTACGAAAAAATCAGATCATTCATTATAAATTCATTATAATTCAGAACGAAAATTTACAAATAAATAATTTTTAATAGCTCAAATAAGTTGATAAGTTAGCTTGACGTCACACCTTACCACTCAAGCACCTATATGCTAGAAATAGGCGGTTAACCGGCAATAATAGTTCATTTGCGCGAAACGGGGCAGTCCAATGTCTTGGGGGGGGGGGGGGGCGGCCCTGTGACATTTCGTCTACCCCCTCTTCATTGGACTGCCCCGTTTCTTGCAAACGATCAATTATGGCCGATTAATTGCCTATTTCTTATGGATATCTATTACTTATTTTGTGTGTATATTAATAATGTGAGCACTATCTAACCGTGTTGTTTGATTGGTTAGTGACGTACGTGTATACGTGTGCATGGAGGTTGGCATGTCAGAATCCTTGTTCCCAGGAATTGGAGTTCAAATTAGAGCTCGTTTGTTCGAGTGAACTTTAACCCGTTTTTTTTTTATTTGTGTACCTTCACAGCTGTCAGTTCCATGTGGATACGAGCTCTAATGCCTTTTTCTGAATGGCGACGATGTTTTTTGTTCAGTTAATTTGTTCGCTTGTTTCGTAATGTAGTACAATACATTCGTTTCGTCTAAGATTTGTGCGATATTAGAATGTTAAAATATAATTATAGTAGTCAGTTAGCAGTCTGGGAAGTAAGATAATTATTATTTTTTTGGTTTACTTTTTTGAACTAGATTACCAGGATAGTAATTTGATTTGATTTTTTCCTTATTATTTTAACCGTCGGGCTTTGTGTAAAAGTCGTGATCCAGTAGGGGTGTTGCGGTGTTCTTTTGTAAAAGGTTGAAGTTGAGTGGCTTGGGGAAGTTTCCTCGTCCCCCAAATCAACCCCCCTTCCCCCGCTCACGCTAAAAGCTTGGAGTTAATTCTTTTATTGTTGACTGCCTTTTGCCCTTCGGTTTTCATGTCACAAGTTTGGCTGAATTTGCAATTAGTTAATTGTTTAATTTTTCAAAATGCCAACGGATATCACAGTTACCCATCTGGCTCGAGTTGATTTTTTTTTGGGGGGGGGGGGGCGGGGGTTTGTCGGGGGCGGGGTTAGTGGGCAGACAGTAGTCAGTCTTCTTTCTCTGCCTCGTTCGTGCGTTGAAGCTGCGTGCCGCGGTTTGTTGCGTGTTGCGGTTTGTCGCGGTTTGTCGCGGTTTGTCCTCGGCTCCGAAATCTGTGACAGTTATGTGACTACGGTGTCGGCCATGGTGTGACTGTGGCTAGCTGCATCATGGGAAATGACGTGAAGCACGACCGTCGTCTCTTGTCTTGTGTGTTCCTGGCATCATCCATTCCCTGGCATTTTCGGGACGAGCAGGGCCCTGTGGTATCTCCTGCTCTTGTCGATTGTGGCATGGCAAAAAAACCTGAGTTTCCGTTTGGATTTCTCCAGCTAAAAAGCAAAAACGAAGCAAAACAAAATGGCTATGGACCTATGGTACTTTATCTGAAAAGCCATGGTTTTCGTGAATTTGACGATGATGACGGTAAATAAAAATCCACCCAAAACGAAAACTGGTATAAGAGAAGCCGCCAAGTTACCAAAAAGGGTTGGCCTTTGACGGCAGTGACATCATTCAACCAGGGAAGGCCGCTAAGATTAATCCTATTCAGCCAATTAAGTTAGTTCGAAAGCCAAATGAAAACTTGAACATTGCTACACGCGATAAAAATCTTCAAGTTTTCATTTCACGTACAAAGTATTATTAAGGAATGTTTTCCGTATGTGGGCATTTCACAGTTCTAATAGAAACACATGTATTATTGGTTACTCACTTCTGCACAACCCTTCGTTCATTAAAAGTTAAAGATAATTCACTTTGTAACGTATAATGGTTCGGACAGAAGCGAGCAATCCATAATACACATATTTCTATGAGAACAGTGAGATGTCCATAATTTTGGGAAACAATTTTTCTTGAAGCACGAGCCAAATTTCAAATGATTGTTAATAAGGATGTCGAGCTCACTAACCTCAGGAAAGTTCGGTGGAGGGTTATATCTCCAGTAATAAATCTGGGACGGGTTGTTATATCCGAAATGTAATATATCAGTTTTGTGGGGATGACTGGGAAGGTGTCACCAGTGTCCCAACTAGGTTTTTTCCAAGGATGGGTGCAAGCGAAAAATGTTCGGCCCCCTCCTCAACAAGTACTCAATTTAGGGCACAAAAGGGCTCCCAACCGGACCAAATAATAATGAATTTTGTCCCTTTTGGGCCCCTGACTCTCAAAGTTTGGGCCCCTTGTCACCCCTAATTACGGCACTGGATGTCACTTCCTTTACCCGAAGTAGAGGTTGTCGATTTGCCTCTGAAAGTTGCCTCTGCATTACAGATGGCATGATTAGTTTCGGTAACTGCAGAAAATTTGTAAAGAGAATCAACTAATATGTTAAATAAAAAACTGTTAAAGAATAGATCAAAAACAAAAGCACGCCTTGCACGAACCTTTGAAGCACGGACCTCTTGGAATTTGGAAAATTCTCAAAATGAACCTGGATAGGTACTTGCTGTGAGAAAACTTTCAGTCAACTTTTTTATCCAAGTTTAAAAACTGGTTGAAATGCTACCAACTTGAGAACGGCTCGGCCTTTCACGGGAGTTAGGCTTACATCAACAGACAATACGTTCGACAAGTTACCACTACATACTAATAGAAAACAACGGCAGCAATAGTCAATATTTTTACATAACCTTTAAACTAATATTTACTGGGAGATAGCTGGGGCCTCTTGGGCTATTGATACGACTTCTTTGAAAAGCTTAACCATTCTCCACCCTGGCGACCTTTATTTACCAGTGTTGATTTTTGATAGGAAATATACACATTATCAGGGGTAAATGAACGCAATCACCCTGCTGATGTCAGTAAATTTCTGTGGTTTCATACAAGATTGAAAGGAAAGTGTATAAAAGATTATTAAAGCGAAAAAAAAAAATAAATAAATAAATAAATAACTATAAACAAATACCAGTCGTAGCATTCGGAGACTTTAGTGAAGCCCAGTGTGCGGTCATCTTGACGAAAAAATGTCACATGTCGTCACGTGGCAGGTAATCGAACCTAAGTCTTCGGATTGCATGTCGATCAGAAGACGAACAAGGTTCGGTACTCGACCATACGCGATTTTTTTCCGTCTAGATAACAACATTGCGGTACTTGGATGCTACGACGGGTGTCTGTTCTCAATGCAGTTTTAGTGCTCTCCAAAGAAAAAGAAAACAATAGAAAAGAAAGTAATATGAAAATAATAAAAAAAAATAATAAAAATTCCTTCAAAGGAAAGTAAAACAAAAGTTGGAGAAAAAAATACCGTGCAGAAAAGAAGACCTCCATTCTTTTAATAAGTCGAAGTTTTCTTTACTTTAAAGAAAACCAAAAACAATTTTCGTTACTGCAACAAGATTCAAATAATGCGTTTTTTAAAACAAATTTAAAAGAATGTAATAAAGGCGATAATAAAGGGACGAGCTAAAAAAAATAATAATAAATTTACATTATTTTATTCAGCCGGCAAGCAAATAATTTTGTAAAATTTTTAATTCTAGCTTTATTCTAGAGATTTTCATCGATTTACATTATTAATATTATTATTTTATTATTTTATTCAAATTATCCTTCCAGTACTAAATAACTTATTTATTTCGGTTTCGCATTACGCAAGCGCGTCGTAGGTGGAGCGTCGTTACATTTCCGGTTTCAGCCGGAATAACTTTTCGAACGCTCATTGGCGCCTCCATCGAGTCCGTAAAAATGGATGCGCTGGGTGCGTTTTGTTTTGCGATGGTTCGTTTGAGGCACGTTTGTTGCTGTAACGTCACGTAGATCTGGATTCAGTTATGAAAAAATGGTGAGTTTGTCTGGTAGGGTAAGGTGATGCAGATCTACGTGCGATATACTTCCAATGAGGCGCAGTTCGAAGTTGGAAGTTGATTTACGAACGAGCCGAGTTGTATGTACGCGCACTGTGGCCCTGTGTTTGTTTTTAGGATGAATATTGTACAACATGTTTGCCCCTCAGTTGGGAGTTTGTTCCAGACGGATATGTTTTGGTTAAACCGTCCTAGATTACACAAAGTCATTGCAGTATTGTTTTCTATCAAATAGCGTTTTTATGTGGGGGGGGGGGGGCCCCCGACGCTCGTCACTCAAACTAATTAGTTATTCAGTTTAATCGATACTTTGTGTCAATCGCTAAAGTCTGGTTGGCTTGTTGATGGTCGTCTGGCTTTTGTTGGCCCCAGTTGGTGTGGCATTGTTGCTTAGTGGTAGACCATCGCCGACTGTATATTGACCGTTCCAACGTAACTCCCTGCGCTTAAAAAAAGTTGCGAAGTTTTCAAAAAATTGCGTTGGTGGAGTGTCTGTGTTGACATGACTGTGAAGTTACGATTGCTAATCTTGTGGGGTTTTCAGTATCTTAATCACTAAGCTAAGGCATCAAAATTCGCCATTATTGGGCGCCCATTAGTACCTTGTTATCTTCATTACACAGAATAATGCGAGCTAACTTAACAAAACGTTACAAAAGTGAAACCGACGTCATCTTACGACATACCTGATGGACCTGTATGGAGACAGTTGACAAGCTCGTTCTTCGTGCTCGCTCAGAAATCGACCACCCATAAGGACTTGTGGCTTGTCACCCTCAATCCCTTGCAAATTCATTAGTCGGGTTGAATTGTGACATCATTTCGGCTTTTCGAAATGCTCCGTTAGGTTTGTCGAGTTCTGAATATAGTTTTGAAAGTCTGAATGGCTGAACATAACAGCAAGTAGCTTGTGTAACGTCAGGTGTGCAACAATGAGCGCTAAATGCTGGGCCCATTGACTGCGTTACATCTGAAACGCCGTCACGGCTGCGTTTGTTGCTGTGAATCAAAAACGCAAACCAGTGCCACACTGATTCCGTCTACGCTCAAGGTCAACAAAGAACGACTGCCACTCAGCCAGAAAATGCGCGAGTGTCAACAATCAAGTTTAATGTGCTGCTTGTAAAAGTACAAAGTGATGATTGTCCAGGAATAGTGCTTTTATTTTGTAATAATGTTGTTTTAGTCCTTACCTCGTATAGCATCGTACAGGGAACTTACTGGCGATGCCATATTGCGAAGAGCGTATGCGATAGATGCATGCGTTTAGTGAATTTTTCAAACGTACTCCGATACGTAATGCATGACCTCTGAGTTGCCCTCTGCGCTGCCACCATGACAACGACACAGCTGTACCGGAGTAGGAGATAACATGCTGTCGGTGGGGCATCATATTTTACTGATTGGCGCTTGTTACAGGAAATGGCGAAAAACCCGCTAAAGAATCCAAACAGAAAGGCTGTAGGTTACAGTGTTTTTTTTTTTAATTAGACTTCACTAGGACCTTGTACAAATTTCCATTCAACGTTTACTGCCACATTAACCATGAATGTAAGGAACTGTTACATAGGCTACAAAAGTGGCTGCGGCACCACCTGACGCTAAAATCATTCCATACGTTCATTGATTCTTTAAAGCATTGGGCTAACGTTGCGCGTTGTCAACACAGTGTAGCCTAATGACCCAAATGCGGTATAGAGTTTACAGACATCAATCGCAGTGTAGTGATGGTTATCGCTTGCTTGGTGTGAATTTTCGTAGTATCCAGAAATTAAAGACCCTCTGCGAGGGGTGTTATCCGAAATTAGACTAACTTGTCTTTGAGAAGAGAATGTCCTAATCCAAGGTAGCCTACCAGTTATCTGTTTAAAAATGATTGAAATGTTTCTGTGATGGCTTCTGTGTATAGCATACAACATTGAAAAGTGCATTCTAAATTATGTAAATTATTATTTTACTAGGTGGCAAAGAAATCCAGAAGGTGTCATCTTTTAAAATTGTCTCAGAAAAATTGCCTAGCAGAAATGTGATATAAAATACAAATTTGCGTAGCAGTCACAAAAGGGTTTTAGGCTACACCAATTTTTTTAACGCTACAGTAGCCTAATTTAATTGACAAACCGATAGCCATTTCTCTTTTACTTTTAGTTGGCTATGCCCCTGTTGTTTAGGCAGCACCATGGCCTCCGACGCACGTAAGGCTATTTTGACTCGAGTCTGAAATCAAGGGGCTGCAAATTTAAAATACTGAGGGCTACGGCAGAACCAATGATTTTCCAGAATACATTAGGGACGTACAATCTGTTTGTCAAGGAGGAAGTGATTAACATATCCGTGTTAAGTCAGCACGATCAGGAATGTGCCTGTTACGATGTCTCGTTTAGGACAGTTGTGTCGTTGAACTCTAATACATTATTTCATTTTGCATTGCTTGCTTCGGTGTTTGCCTGATAGTGCTCACTTCAGTGTAAATTAATATATTATTGGTAAGGCTGGGCTGATACCACTTTTTACCGATCTCATCCGATGCCGATACCGAATCCTGATACCGATCATTGATACGGTCCCTAATAAAGAAAACAAAATTGAAATCATTGCATCAATAAGGCATAGGCCTAAATAAATATAATTATTATTTTTTTAAATATTGGTTTAAAATAATACTGCATACGCTAAAATCATTTAAAAACACAAAACTCCAGTAAAATTTTAACATTTTGCCTTGCAACTCCTAAACAATAAGAGAATGCTGCTTGTAGTTTGGACCATTGGAAAGCTGGCGAAAAAACCTTCAAAATGGTGTATTCAAACGTCAAATTCAGTCGACGAGAAGTGAAAATATCATCGATTTGGTTTATTAGATTTATCAGGGTTTTATCTGCCGATCCCGATTTCTACCGATACTGCAAATTGGTAGAGATCGGTATCAGCCCAGCCTTAATTATTGGTTCTTAAGCTCGGCAGAGTAATTCGGATTTTCGGAATCTCCAGGGCTCGAATTGTCTTAGAAAAATTGCATAGCAGAAATGCTATACAAAATACAAATTTGCGTAGCAGTCACGAAAAAATAATTAGCAACTTTTAAAGAATAATTAAAAAATTAATAATAATAATTAATTTTAATAAGTAAAAAAAACAATGCAAAAAGTTTAGTTGATTTGAAACAATAGCCATTTTTGTTTCACTTTTACTTACTTTTACTTTGCTACACGCGCGGTACGTTATTCTGATCCGTGTCTGAAACGAAAGCTCCACCAACTAAATACCGAAGTTGATGGTAGGACCAATGATTTCCTAAAATGAATGTACGACGCTTGGCCTGCCTATAAAGTAGGAGGGATTAGCATCGCCGTGTCAGCCAACACGATCATGACTATGCTTTTATGTTGTCTCGTTTAATACAGTTGTATCGCTACACTGCGATACATTATTTAATTTTGCATCGCTAAAGTTTAAATTTGTGGTGCAAATTGCGATGCGATACCGCTCATTTCGTGCCTTGATCTCAATTATATGACTATTATGACTGTGTTATTATGTAACAGAGCAACACTAATACCGGCTCATGTTTTTTTTCCAGATACGAATAGCGGCATTGAATGATAGTTCGAGTGATGACGATGACAGCAATTCTCAACCTGAGGTTGCCACCAAGGAGGCGCAGGTATATGCTTGCTTCTTTATCTTAATATCAGTTTCAATCTTTACGAGATTGATTTAAAAAAATTAAATTTCAGTCTCTTCTGTAATTAATGCACCCAAAGGAATTTCTGGAGTCCATGGATTTTCTTATATATAGCGGTTTAAATGTCAAATCATTGTATTTATTCTATGTGACAATAAATTTGGAGTTTGAAGTAGCTATTTTAATTAGAGTCAAGCTAGGCTGAGTTTGTAGAACAAGTTGAGTATAGGGTAGAGGTTGAGTATGGTGAACGTAGTTCTCTGTCGCAGAAATCCTTCTAACTGTGTTACAGAATGGGATACCTTCCTTGACCGCGGCACATTTGAACTCAGCAATTTTCATCTAAATTTATTCCTAATTAATGAAAAAACTTACGGTGTCAAACTATCGCTGTCTCCCACGCTTCTCACCTCGCCCTTCCGTACCACTGTTTCTTTTGCCGCGGCATGAACTAGACGCATCTTGTAGTACCAGTACACGAAAAATTAATAGAATTGTGTGCGGGCACGATTGTGGATTTAGAGTATGTGTTTAATTATCATGCCCAAAGACGACAAAGAAACAGCTGAAGAGGGTTGGGGTGAATTATCCGCAGGATTTAGGACAGAATGTCGGAGATAAGACTAAAGACCGGCTGACCATAAGTAGAATTGTCGATATAAACAAAGATGGTGGCATAGTTAAGCCTAACGTGGGTCGCAGTTCAGGGAAGCTGGCGATTCCGTGGGGCATTTTGGTTGATACTGTGAGTAGGGGTGGCACGATAATCGATCATTAGATAACATCGCGACAAAAATTTTCGTCGATTATCGTATTGCACTTTTTTCTGATTTATTGAAGTATCATGCAAATCTCGATGCTTAAATTGTTATATCTCAGAAACCGTAATAGCCAGAAACAAGCGGTTTGCGGCGTTGCGACGGAATTACAAGGGCTCTCCAACCAAGTGTACACTGTACAATGCTGTTGCTAACCACTTTAGTTGATTGAAGAGTTAGTTTAATCCAAACAATATTTAAGCTTTAAGGTGCAGTACAACTGCTAATTGTTTGAAAGTCTCCGCCAGGACTGCCGACCAGGGTAGCGTGAGAGGCTACCACGCTCCTTCAGCGGCTATGGGAACTATTCTGGCTAATTCTGGACAATCTTTCGGCCCCTACGATGATCGGAGGTTTCTTGGATCGGATTCCCGGGTTGACACCTCCCTTTACCAGATATTTCTTCTTTTCTAAAGTCTGGTAATGTTCGAAATTGAGCCGGTTCAGCCACTCGAGCATTAATTGCTTCGGCTGACTTAAGGCTAAAAAAAAATTAATAAAAAATAAAAAAAAAAACTGGTGAGGAAGAAATGGACAATGGTAAGTGTATTTTCATGTCTACTGACCAAATGGCAAGAGCCACGTAATTTACATAGGTTGCACTATATGCTTCGGCCAAGATTTTTTAAATTTACAAATTAAAATGGTTGTTTCAGCCTCAAAATTTATTTTATCTAGATATTATCGATTAGCACAATAATTTAAAAAGTTTTATCGGAGGAAAAAATTTGAATTGTTTCACCCCTAACTGTGAGTACATTACCGGGTTTGTTGGGGAAAGGAATGCAGTT
>JAHWFP010150959.1:0-26341 GCA_023313725.1 Lithobius niger | reverse complement strand
ATAATAATAATAATAATAATAATAATATAATAATAATAATAATAATAATAATAATAATAATTTTATTCAGTATAAATATACACACATTTCATGTGCATGCACGAAGCTCAAAGAGCTTGTATGTGCACTGAACATATCCAAAACCTAATGTCATAACAATTTCATAACATGTTTATTTTTTACATTATATTTTTCAGATTTTAACACACACACACACAAATAAACAAATACTAAGTCAATAAGCTAACGAAAATACAATTTAAGTTTGATCAATTAGACCTAATAATAGTTCAGCATAAGCCAATTCTTAATTTTTTTTTTGATATTGGATCTGGTTAGGGTCTGTCTGATATCCAATGGTATTTCATTTAAAATAGTTGGAATATTATATTCCAGTCTTCTTTTGCCATAGGAGTTTCTCCAAGATGGTATTTTGAGCCATGCTGCATGATTTCGTACATGTCTTAAAATTTTAGTCTGATATGTTAAATCAAAAAAATTATTCGTTATTACTGTCAATTTAAAAAGTAATGAGAAGTTCATTAGGCTGTATTTCTTCAGAATATCAGTAGTTGACATTTTTTGCGTAGATCTAAATAATGCTTTCGTTGCTATATTTAGTACTTTTTGTAGATTTTCGATGTAGTTATCCGTAGTTGATCCAAAAATTGTACATGCATATCTGACATATGACAGAATCCAAGATTCATAAAGTATTTTTTTTACTTCGATCCCAAAACAATTGTTAACCTTATACAGTAGTGGTATCATTTTCCTAATTTTTTTTTTTATATTTTCAATATGTGTATAAAATTTCCAACTTTCATCAATTTGAAGTCCCAAGTATCGAAGGGAGGATACCTGTTTAATTCTAGGGCAACTGTTACACTTAAAATTTTCTACGCAATCCTCTTTATGCGAAAAAATACCACACTTTAATTTTTCAGTATGAGATGTAGATACATGCAAAAAGTTGGTTTTCTCATTGTTGATGTAAAGTTCGTTATCATAAAGATATTGATTAATATTGTTAAATTCGCTTTGTAAGTTTTTTACCATTAAATTTTGTTTTTTATGAATAGAAACAATGAGAATATCATCAGCATATAGGGTGATATGACATTTATGGATTCTTTCAGTAATATCATTTATGTAAATTAAGAATAACATAGGGCCAAGAATTGAGCCCTGTGGTACCCCATATTGAACCTTAGCCCATTCACTTTGTGAATTCGCAATTTTTACACAACTTTGTCTGTTGTTCAGATAACTTGCTAGAATATTTAATATTTTTCCACGAATACCAATATTGTAAAGTTTATTATGCAGTATTTTATTGTCAATTGTATCAAAGGCCTTTTTCAGATCAATAGAGATTAGGCCGACATGATTACTATTATCTAAAGCATTAAGTATTTTATTATTAATGACATTTAGTCCATTTATAGTCCCAAGTCCCTGTCTGAATCCATATTGAGCTTTATTCAGAAGTTTAAATTTATTTAAGAAATTAGAAATGCAATTAGCAAAATATTTTTCAATGATTTTATTAAGAACTGGGAGTAAAGCAACAGGCCTGTAATTACTGTAAAAGTTTTTTTCACTTTTTTTATATATAGGTCTTATAACTTGCTTTTTTAGGCTATCAGGCCAAATTTCAGAATCAATAATTGCATCAATAAGTATCTTCAAGAATTCTGCTGAATTTTCCTTATTATTGACAAAATGTTCCAATAAAAAAACCATCATATCCACAAGATTTTTTTAAGTTTAAATTTAACATAATTGTGATAATATTTTGTGTGGTTGGTTTTACAACTTGAAAAGAATTAATACATGTGCTTGTATTTCTTGTGTTTGAAGTTTTATTTTTTGTTTTAGAAGCGTTATCTTTGTTTTTTTGTAATTTCAATAGTGGTACTTCTTGGTCAAAGTATTTGGCAAAATTGTTACAAAGCATTTGTGTATTATTTTCTTTGAAATTTTTTTTTATTTGTTCATCTAAGTTACCATTTTTTTTCTTACTGAGTCCACTTATTGTATTTATTTTATCCCAAATTTTTTTACCATCATGTTTATTTGTTTCAAAGAATATTTTGTAGTATTCTGCTTTGGCAACCAGAATTTGTTTTGTAACATTTTTCTTAAGTGCTTTGTATTTTTCTAAGTCCTTTACATTAGGAATTTTTGTTTTAGCAATTGTATTCCAAAGTTTATTTTTTTCGTTAATTATTTTCAATAGATCAGAGTTCATCCATTCCTGTCTTTGTTCATTTTTATTTTTATTTATTTTTAAATTTCTATGAGACTTTGTGATAGTATTACTATTGTAAATATTTTTAACCACGGTTTCAATTTCATTGTAAATATCATTAGGTCTACTAAGTTTGTGTAAATAATTCCAATTATAATTTTTAAGCTGTAAATTAACACCTTTGTGATTGAGTTGCTGATAATATGTACTTTTCTGTGCCTGTTCATTAGACGAGCATTCTTCACACCAAATTTGAATTGCCGTGAAGTAATGATCCGCAATTTTTATTTTTATTACAAAGGAGTTATACAAAAAATGTTGAAGTTTGCTGTAAATTAGGTCGATACATGATGTTGTAATTCTGTTTTCTCTAAAATCAACTCTGGTGGGGGAATTTATATGTGGAGTAAGGCCTAAAGCTGCCATTGTATTTTCAAATCTTTCAATGTCATATTTTTCATTTGGATCTTGATGGCCTTCTAAAATGTTAAAGTTAAAATTTCCTAATAAAAGTATATTGTTATTTATATCAATATTTTTAACATATTCTTTAATCTTCTTAATGAAATGTTGTCTACTTGCAGACGGTTTTTTATAAACAGTTATAATTTCAAATGTTTTGTTGTTAAATTCCAATATACTAGACATAATTTCATTTTCATCAATTTTTACCTTTTTACACACAACATTTTTAACTGTATTTTCGTTGAAAAACAACAGTATTCCTCCACCTCTTTTTTTCTCCCTGCAGTTTGCAAATTGAACATAATTTTTAATTTGGTAAAGAGAACTTTCGTTTTCTGTAATGTTTACTTCAGTAAGAGCAATCACATCCCATTGAATATTAGCGGTATAGAATTCTGCCAACCAGGAATCCCAGTGTAGCCTACAGCTACGAATATTTGTATGAATGCACTTAATATTTTTAAAGGCGGAGCAACAAAAAAGAGCCTCTAAATCGTCGAAATTTTCGCAAATGTCATTGATGTAGTTGTCATCAGTATTATTTACGTTTCTGTTGAATTTTTATTATTTATTTCTTGTTGTGATGTCAGCTTTGTCGTATCAGCTCTTTTTTCTTCTGTTTCTTTTATCTCTCTAACGATTGCTAAGAGATCTTCTTCTCCTTTGATTGTAGTATATTTTCGGTCTTTTTCATCTTGTTTTACCTGTATCTTTCCGTCCTTGAACCATATAAACTTGTGGGTTGGGATAAGAGCTTGTTTTGTTGTCCATAATAGAGTTTTGTAAAATGGGGTCAAATGTTCATTAATAAAAATACGATCTGTATTCTCATTTCCAAACACATCATTGTTGTTCAGAAATTTCTTGTTTTTATTGTTCAGCCACATGTCCCTGTCAGTCCTGTTTTTGAACTGTATCAAGATAGATGGAGTTTTGTTATTTTTCGACGGCAGTCGGTGAGCCTTGTCTATCTTGTTTTCGTTGAAGTCTTTTAAGTCAAGTGCATCAGCAATTCTGTAGATTGTGTCCCGTAAGTTTTCTCTCGTTTCTGTCTCTACCCCAAAAATTTCAATATTCCGGTTACGGTTATATTGTAAGCTTTCTTCTTGTGTTTGTTTCAAGGTTTTAACAGTATTTTTAAGATCATCCATTTCTTGCGGGTATATCTCCTTGTTGTCAATTTTATCCTTATCAGTTGTTTGTTTTTCACTTTTTTTTTCTAGTTGGTCAAGTCTTCCTTTTAAGATTTTATTGTTTTCTTTCACTTGTTTTAACTCTTCTACCACATCATCATATTTACCACATCATCATAATAATAATAATAACAATAATAATAATAACAATAATAATAATAAGTTTGTAGCAAACGCAACCAGATTGGTAAGGACCTGGTGGTCACTAACTGCCATCTGAAGTTTAAACTAAAAGTTATAAATGACAAAAGTAAAAGAGTTTAAAAGTTTAAAAACGAAGACGATGGCCCGGCTGCAGAGGAAGGGTAGCTGTAGCTGGTGTTGGGTTGGGTTCACGAATGCCTTACCACCAAGGTTAGACCTAACAGGAACACAATGGTACCCAATGGCATTGCCAAACGTGAGGGACACGCGAGGGGGAAAGCCGTACTATTGTCAATGTTTCTTAAATATAAAAAAAAATATTGCATCGCAGTTTAAAGTTTGGCCAAAACCAACTGTTTATCTGAAAGATAATAAAAAAAAATTAATAATAAACTATGGTCACCAGGGAAGACATAACCAGGAACAAGCACCACTCTACTAACAGGCGATAACAGAATTGGGACTTTTCAAAAATTTGGCAAAATTGAACTCATCAAGTTGATGTCTGAAGCTGTTCACGGAAGCAGCCATAACGATCCGCTCAGAAAAAGCATTACATACACAAAGCATTCAGATTTAGGTAAAATTAAATAAATGTTAGAACACATGTATGAACAACGTCAACGGCTTCAACATTCCAAGAGCACATTTCCAAGAGCACTTCCTTGGAGACCTAGTTTTGATGGATTGTATATTAGTGGTTTCGGAAGGTACTGTCTGTCTTTCAATTTCTTACTTGTTTTAAAGGAAAACGATAAATGGGTGAGTTCAAGTCGAAGTAGGCCAATTAAGCAGAGTTTACGAACATGCTCGACTTGTTTTCCTCGTAATCTTATTTTCCTATCCTTTCACGGACACAAGAAGAATACATCATTAAGCTCGACGTCACAAAATGACCTCAACTTACCCTCTACTACGCAAAACACTGTGAAGAAAAAGAAGTGGTCGAAAGTAAGGCCAATGAACCATCTGCATCCTATCGCGGACGTCATCGAGGACTGCACTGGATGGCTTGCCATGGAACACATTCTTCAGATGAACACGAAACTGGTCCACCATGTTCTTCCACTTTTTCCTGGCTTCGTCTCCTGGAAACCAAACGCATTCCAATTTTACCACAGTTTGTACAGCACACAACATGAGTTGATAAACTATGATATCACTTGCAAAGTTTTAATGGCTCGGAGGCATAGAAATACACAAAAGTGTACAATTCTAGGAAAGGTCCTCCATGTGTTGTTTAAAATTCCGAAATTCCACAGGTGGGGCTAATGTCTAGGTAAACGAAGCCAATTTCAACCGATTTAATTAATTCGTCCATGTAAAATAAGAAATGGGTAACTCGAAACTGGCCAAAGTTTAGTTTTTTAGTTTTTCAGACATTTCACAACGAATTACCTTATCTGCATGAAGTTGATACCTCGGTCACCCACAGGTAAGTATGAGTTGCACTTTTTTGAAGTATCAATAGTTAGGTAACTAATAATAGTGCCACTCTTTTAAACTAGGTGGAATTGGGCAATTAAGAGTTGTACTTTTTGAAGCATGTGGAATTAGGTAACTGAGTTGCATCACTATTTAGAAGTTTGAGGAATTAGGTAAATGGTAGTTCCACTCTTTTGAAGTATGTGGAATTAAGTAACTAAGAGTTGCACTGTTTTGAAATTTGAGGACTCAGGTAAAGAGAGTTGTAATTAAGTATGGGATATTCGTTAAGTAAGAGTTCCAGTCTTTTGAAGTATGTGGAGTATTTACTAAGAGATGCAATTTTTTGACGTACGAGGAATTAGGTAACTAGAGAGATGCACTTTTCTGGGAATTACGTAACTACAGGGTTGCACTTTGAGAAGTATGATGAATTAGGTAACTAGAGAGATACACTTTTCTGGAGTATGAGGAATTTTGTAACTAGAGCGTTTCACTTTTACGAAATATGAGGAAGTAGGTAACCAGAGAGATGCACTTTTCTGGAGTATGGGGAATTATGTAACTAGAGGGTTTCATTTTTATGATGCACTTTTCTGGAGTATGAGGAATTTTGTAACTAGAGGGTTTCACTCTAACGAAGTATGAGGAAGTAGGTAACTAGAGAGATGCACTTTTCTGGAGTATGAGGAATTATGTAACCAGAGGGTTACACTTTTCTGAAGTATGAGGAATTAGGTAACTAGAGAGATACACTTTTCTGGAGTATGGGGAATTATGTAACCAGAGGGTTACACTTTTATGAAGTAAGAGGAATTAGGTAACTAGAGAGATACACTTTTCTGGAGTATGGGGAATTATGTAAATAGAGCGTTACACTTTCATCAAGTATGAGGAATTAGGTAACTAGAGAGATACACTTTTCTGGAGTATGGGGAATTATGTAAATAGAGATTTGCACTCTATGAAGTATGAGGAATCAGATAACTAGAGATGCACATTTCTGGAGTATGAGAAATTTTGTAACTAGAGGGTTTCACTTTTACGAAGTATGAGGAAGTAGGTAACTAGAGAGATGCACTTTTATGAAGTATGAGAAATCAGGTAACTAGAAAGTAGCAATTTTTGAAGCATTAGTACAAGTATTACTACAAGTACGAGCATTAGTACAAGGATGTCTACGGTGCAGTTCTTACACTTTTTCAAAACCTAGCGTTCAGTTATGTTAGATCATCAGTGCGACATCAGTTCTCTTGACGATGACTCAACGGATAACTTAAGGAACCCAATTTTAAGGGTCGCCAGAACAGAACCCCAAGTCTGTTATTTGAGGTTTTCTGTTATTAGAATTGGTGTTGACTTTCAATTCAAATCAATGGATTGAAAGTCAGATGCTATTTCTTCCAAAAACTATGTAACATGTGGCTACAGCTAATTTTATTTTAGACATAGTGTTGGGAAAGAAAACAACTATTTCTAGACCACCTACCACACTCTGAGCGAACAATTCTATTTCTAAAATTATATTACCGCAGTTTTCTTTTTTTATCTTAAAAGTTTAATTATGATTGTCTAATTCTTATGTTATTACGGACGTTATGACGTCATACACTTCGAATAAAATGTATTTCAAAACCCATAACACTCAGTTTACATAATAGATTTTAATTTCTTTATCAGCGTTTGCAATACTCTGTAGGTCTGACTCACTCCCAGGCATAGCCATGGTACCAGAAGGCAAGAGGAACAATTTTGCTAGGTAATTCCAATCGAAAATTCTTAGTGTACTTTACATGCCACATCCGACATGATCACGAGGCATCCATCGCAGGGCCCTTCTCTTCCCGAAAATGCAAAGGGTGGGCAAGGCCAGACTCGAACCCGGCACCTCCGACACATGAGACAGTCACGCTAACCGTTAGGCCACCCTGAGCCCCTAGTTTTCGCGATATTCTAGTATTCAGTACATTGACTGGTATTAAAGTGGCACTATAACCGATTGAAAGTAGGAAGAACTAGCAACATCTAGAGCTATCTGTACTATCTAGCACTTGCTTGCACCAAGCGAAGGAATGCACAACGCCATTTCTTTTAATAAAAACAACGACCTCCTTAGTTATTTAGTGAAAATTTTGTATGTCGTCGTGCAGCTATGGAGCAAGCTTTAAAGGTTAACAATATCACTGCAGCTAGATGGCGCCATGGGGTTTTCGATCGCTCTTCAATCGGTGATAGTGCCACTTTAAGTGCTGACTAAATGGTAAACCGTTTATGGACAGCAACCATCTAACCTGTCTAAGAGGGCATTTATCCCTTTACACGATCTCAGAAGGTACATATCTGAGGTGGCCTTAAGAACGTAGGCAATGGTCATCACATTAGTTAACAGATGGCGTCACGTGTCCTGATTCTCACTGCTTGTGTCGCGGTTTCTGTGAGATGATAACTGCTAGCTCGCTTGCAATATTAAGTAATTATTAACTGTAGTATTAATTAACAAGGTATTAATGAATTATTAATGCACAACAGAATGAAAATTGTATCGCAAGGAGATTTTGGCGAGTTTTCTTTCGGAACCATCACACGGAAAAAAAAAAGCCAAACAGAAGCAATCGATTATGGTAATTTAATTTGTGGGGCTCACACTTCGATACTTTTTCGCCGCAGTTATTTTTGTTTCTTTTTCTCTTTTCTTTTTTTATTTATTTTTTTGGTAATAGGATGGCTTTCTAATCCATTAACTTGAAAGGTGTTGAAGTGCGAAACCGGCGACAATTTAAAAACAACAATAAAGATGAGAAGAAAAAATAATAATAAAACCTGCAAACACTTAATGAAGGTTTGCTTTTATTATCCTTTTTTTTTTTTTTTTTACAACAACACAGAATTCCCCGACGCACTCTCGCTAATTAAACTGAACGCACGATAAAGCGCTCTGGGGTGCAATCATAAACAAATAAAAAAAAAAATAAGGAACAGAAAAAATAACAATACGTGTCGACAATTTTTCAACGTTGATGACAAATTGCTCAATCCTTTGTGTCTAACAAAAAAAATAACCAGGAAATGAAACATACATCAACATTGGTTTGCAAACGACAAAAAATATTTACTAACGAAAACGCACGCTTCAAATAATTACAAATTATTAATGTGATCTTCGGATAATAACACAACACAGTTTTATGATCCCTTAAAAGGTTCACGGACACACGGAAATCCACTCTTAGAAGTGTAACTTGCAAAATTACGTCTAAAGACTCGTTTAGAAGTAACAAAAAAAAGTGTAAACTAATGTTACGTCTCCTAAACGTAACATTTGGGTAGACTTCAATGTTTGTTAGGTCTAAACTTTTGATATTGGGTTGATTTCATTTGAAATCAAGTGTTACTTCTAAATTTACGTCTTAACAATCTTTCGCACTGCTTACCAACTTGTGTTGGTTGTTCCTTCCAGTTTTCTTCCTGTAGTTACGTTTAGTACTGGTTTTCTGTCTACATTTTAACGTTACTTCCATATAAAAAGGGTACCTTGAAGGGTTACTTGTAAATTTACGTCTAAAGAGCTATTTTAGAAGTAACAGAGATCCAAGAGCTAACATCTGGAAGTAACATCAGCCTTTATTACGTCTAATTATTGGTAGCAAGTGACATTCCTAGGTTACATTGCTTTGTTACTTCGAATTTTACGTCTGCATTACCCTTCACGCTGCTTTCTGAATCATTTTAACAGGGTTCAGACAATTTTTTAATTCTCAATTTCCCTGATATTTCCATGTTTCCCAGATGCATCCAGTAGCAATTTCCAGGTGTTTATAACATGTTTAGTTAGGAAAACAGGCAGTAGCTAATGTTTTCATTAATATTTGTACGAAAATAATCCAACATCCCAGAAAATCATCACAGATATTGGTACCAGCCTAAGATTTGGTTTATTGAAGTAATATCTAAACTACTTGGAACATATTAAAGCACAAATTAAAATATTTGCTACTAACCTTGAATTTTGTTTCTGATCTGCTAATTCAATGGAACTTACAGATCGGATACAAAGGCATTTTTTTTTTTCAAATTTCCCTGTCTTTTCCCTGATTTTCAAAAAAAATTTGGATTTTCCTGAAATTACCCTGAGCTTTTGGCTCTATTTTCATTTTCCCTGACATTTCTAGGTTCTCCAGGTTTTGTCTGAACCCTGTTTAAGCTTTACTTCCATTTTGGTTCATACGTTACTTCTATTTTGGCTTATATTGTAACTTCCATTATTATTTCTATTGTTGCTTCCAATTTTCTTTCGTTCGTTATAATTTCATTTATATTTCTGTCGTTACTTGTGTATCTATCATTACTTTCAACGGTATTTCTGTCGTTACTTCCAAACTTTTCATAACCCAAATTCCTTGAATGAAATGATTCACACCCCTGGAAAGGTGTGCCAGCATCCTGAAAAGGAGGGGTCAAATGACCACGGCTGTCTGTTTAAACTGTGATCTAAAATAAACGGCAAAAAGGATTGGTAGAATTCAAAATACCAGGAAGATCGTCTTAAAAAATGTTTCGATTTAACGCCGATGCCAACAACAGGAACGCTTCTAGCCTACAACTCAAAAAAACAGGTAAGATGATGTTCATGTTTGGCTAATGTTAAAACACACATGTCGGGCATGTATGTAATTTAGCTGGAATTTCAAAACAATATAGCGGAGAACTGTAAAAACTGAAAGCCTAACGGTTTTATTCAAGGAGTACCGTACATAATATGCGTCACTGTTGAAGCCGCCTTCCTTGTATTTGTTCTCTGTGTGAGTTCCAGAATGACAGGGTAGTTAGGAAAGGGTTGTGTGTCTGTGTATGTGGAGGAAGGGGGGGGGGGAGGGGGCTGAGAGGCAACGTGCAATATTTCGAATAAAAATGCTGTTCTTTCTGTATCCCCCCCCCCCCTTCTCCATCACCAAGTATTATCACATTTAAATAAATCATAATGCAAATAAACAGAATCCTCTTCTACCCGTTCTTCTCTGGCATAGCCTACAAATTTAATTCCTCTCGACCAGATATTAATTTTCGCACTTTTTCCTTTCTTGTGCAATAAAGACAATAAAAGCTCCCCGTACATAACGATAACATAATTTTAATAAAAGAGACGCTAATCTAAGTAGTAAAACTTAGTTGCAGCAGCTCGGAAATACAGTATGTAAGTCCGATATTAGTGCGGTAGTTTAGTTCGTAGGTGGGGAAAAAAATGTAGAATACGCATGAAAAAAAATCAGCCGAAGGTAAAAATAAACTAAATTTTTTTTTTTGGGGGGGCGGGGGAGTTAAAATTGGTTTCTATCGACTTACGAAAATTTACACTACCTGTAAATTTAATTGTATTCAGTTCCTGAGTGCTGTTTAGCTGCTTGAGGTTTTTTCGCTCTCCAGATACGACAAGTGCGCAACCCTACTGCGCATGCATCAATGCGCAGCCCTCCTATAAAACGTGACCGGCGCACCAGTCGGCCATCGCTTTCCTCTCGATATGTCAACCATAATGGTGGCTCAAGAGGGGAGGTAGGGTGGGTATTTACAAGTAGTATACATTTTTGGGGGGTTGACTACACTTCTGGCAGTTACAATAGAGCCAAGGCGGTGTAGATCTCCTTCCTGTCTTGTCATGTCACGGAAGTAGTGGCTGGTGAAGACAGTCTGGCTTCTCCAGGAAGTGGCTTGAAGGATTTCAGCGATGGAGACATGGTTGTGAAAAGCCCAGGAGGTTGAAAGTGCCCTTAGTTCATGTGCGGTGACTTTGATGTTGTTGTCGGTGCAGCTGATACTTTCTTCTTCGTAAGCTCTAGTGATGACCGTTTTGATCCAGTTGGATATCATGGCAGCTGATGTTATGTTGGTCCCTTTGGTGAAAGGTAAAAATAGTTGTAGGCGACCTCGTTGGCATTCAGGGTCTGCTGTCCGTTTGATGTAGTATCGGAGTGCTCGGACGGGACAGAGTGTTCTTTCAGGTTCTTCGTTGTAGATGTTTGTTAATGCCAGAATGATTATTGGTTTGGAGGGTTCGGAACGTTTTTGTGTTTTGGCACGGAAGTCAGGTCGTGGTCTGAGGTGGATGAATTTAGAGTTGTCAAAGAAGAAGCAGTAGGCTGGGTCATTTGAGAAAGCTTGCATTTCGCTGGTTCGCAGAATTGCACCAAGGGATGTGAGGAATACAGTCTTCCGGGTTAAGTGATTAATGTGACAAGTTTGGATAGGTTCGTAAGGTTCCTTGGTTAGGGATTCTAAGACCAGAGGAAAATCCCATTTCGGGAATTTCTGATACACGGAAGGACGTTCGTTTTCATAGGATCTTAAGAGAGAAGTGATACGGTAAACTTCAAGAAGGTGCCGGTTTCCTGCAGCTTTGAAAACGGTGTTCAGTGCGGATCTGTAGACCAGAATTGTGGATCCTTTGAGGTTGTCCTTTAAAGAGGTCATCAAAGAACGCTAAGAGTTGTTGAATAGGGGGATTGATTGGATTAACCTTCTTTCGCTTACACCAATGAAACCAGCGTTTCCAGTGTCCACTGTATAGTTTGTTGGTTGATTTTCGTAGAGCTTTGCTGGCGATTCTGGTGGCCTGTTCTTCAAAAATCCCAGCCTTTTTGATGAGTTTGATGATAGTAGCCGCCCGTGCAGATGTAAGATTTTGGAGTTCGGGTGGAATTTGGTTCCTTTCTGTTGTGACAGGAGGTCTGGGGAGTGTGGAAGTTCTCTTGGGAGATCTATCAGGAGGTGCAGAAGTTGAGGGAACCACGGGCTGCAGGCTAGTTCGGTGCGATTAGTAGGAAAATTCCAGGAGTTTGTTCGATCTTCGTGAGAATTGTTGGAAGAAGTTTGAAGGGTGGGAAGAGGTAGGCATAAAGGTTCTTCCATGGGAAGGTTAGAGCATCGACGGCGCAGGCTTTGTTGTCCAGAATTGGGCTGATGAATTGGGGAAGTTTGGCATTGTGCCTCGTGGCAAATAGGTCGATCATTGGTTTCCCCCAGATGTTGAAGAGATATTAGCAAATTGATGTCTTTAGGGCCCATTCCCCTGAAGGTGGTTTGTTGCTGGATAGGGCATCCACAATGACGTTCCAGTTTCCTGGGATGTTGAGTGATTGGATGGACGTGTTGAGTTTCTGGCAGAGTTGGAAGATGGCTGAGGTGATATGGTGTAGGGTTCGGGAACGAGTTCCACCTTCCTTGCGGATGTAAGCAACAGCGGCAGTGTTGTCTGCCTGGACCTGGACTATTTTGCCTGCTACAAGGTGCCGAAAGTGATTGAGGGCGTTTACCAATTCTTTGGAGTAGGTCGGTTTTCCGTACTGATGAGGGGGTGACAGTGCTTTTGATTAAGTTGAAATCTACTCCCAGGAAGGTGAATTGTTGGGAAGGCGTTAGTCTTGCCTTTATCCAGTTTATCCCCAATCCTAGGCTGTGGAGGAACCGAATTGTGAACAATCTGTTTCGGATGAGTTGTTGAGGATCAGGGTTGTTGAGGAGCCAGTCGTCCAGAAAGGCGTTGGCAGTGATCTGGTGGCGATGGAGATGGTCGAGAACGGGTTTCAGGATGGATGTGAAGATTCGAGGGTCGGCGATTAGGCCAAATGGTAGACTTTGAAATTCGTAAACCGTTTCTTGGTAGAGAAAGGGAAAGTAGTGAAGAGATGCCGGATGAAGTGGGACATGGAGGTAGGCATCTTCCAGGTCTACTGAGATAGTCCAACCCATGCTCCTTAGGGAGAGCCGGATGGTTTCGAGTGTTTCCATCTTGAAGTGGTTGTTGTGCATGAACTGATTCAGTGGTTTTAGGTTGAAGATCATTCTGTTTCCACCGGATTTCTTTGGTCTGAGGAAGATTAAGCTGTAAAAGCCAGGTTTGGAATGATCTGGGCAGATGTGAATGGCTTTTTTTTACGAGAAGTGTTTCTACTTCTAAAGTGAGAGTGTCTGAAGGTTTTGTTGCGAATTCCCAAGGTAGGGAAGTTCGAAGGCGAGGATTGTTTATGAAGGATGGTCGAAGGCCATGAGAGATTATGGATAGGACTTTGGTGTCGAATGTGATTCGTTCCCAGCCTTGTCTGAAAACCGTAGTCGACCGCCTACAGGTCTGTGGTGGATGTAGTCATTGGCGTCGATGGGGTTTGCTTTTTGAAGAAGCAGAGTATCTTCTGCGATTGTCAGGTGTGAAGCTGCGTTGTGTCCTTTTATTATTGTGGTTGATTTTGTGAAAGGATTCGTTGTTGTCACGAAAGGAGTGTGAGTTGTTGTCGTGAGAAGATCTGGACTGTGATTTGACTGGATGTTTTGGTAGAGGAGCGGCCATGTTTTGGTTGTGCTGAGCTTTCCAAAAAGGTTGGTTTGAAGTTGGTTTGGGTTTGGGCTTTCGTGATATGTCTAGATGAGGTGCCAGAGTTGGGACTAATCCCCTGAAGAGTGTTTCAGATTCGTGAAGGGGAAGGTTGCGAAGGGCATGCTTGGTTGAGGTGTTTAAGTTGGTTGTAGTACCAAGAGCAATGTCCCGTAGAAGTAAGGTGGAGTTGAAAAGGGCCCTGGTGAACCAGTTGAAACTGTGGAAGGTGGCGAAGGACATCTTCGTGAAAAGTTCGGAGATCAGAAGGTGAAGGTGCTTGATGTTGCACTTGCTGGATTCAAGGGCGAGTCTCTCGCTTAAGGCGTTAATTGCAGTGGCAAGGACATTACCCTGGGAGGCAGCACGAAGGCCAAGGCGAAGGATTTTGTCGTTTTCGTTAAGAACAGCTGTTGGAACTTCAGCACGTTTAGGGATGAACATGGCGGTTCCGAAATCCATTTAGCTTCAGTTGCCAGGAATTCAGATTGATGATAGGTCGCAAACTGTCTTGTGTTGGCGGCGCCATCACCTGAGGATTGGAAGAAACAGGATTCACGGCCAGGACGAGGAGGAGGCGGTTCTTTATCTAATTCCAAGGGTTCTCCTTTGCCTTATAAGGTTCCACCGGTCCTGAGTAAGGTGGTGAGAAGTGTGGTGGATTGGCCGATTCGTACACGTTGCTTGTTGTTTCTTTCCCTTGATCCAAAGCCGAAGCCAGCCGAAGTAAGTCCTCGGTTTATCTTGGAAGGGGGACCGGGTCAGGCTTATACAGGAAGTTTCAGGGACGATGGCTTCCACAGCTTTGAGAACGTCAAAAATCGGGATGGCTGAGGAATCAGTGTCGCCTTGAAAGGAATCGTCGTATGGGTCGAGTGGTTGACGCTCGAAGTTCACTTCTTGTTGATTGTGTTGGCGTGCGGCAAGGACAGCAGCAGAGTCAAGACCATCATCAGGATGCAGGACGGCATTGAGCAGGGTCTGAAGGTCGAGCGAAGAGGAAGGGCATCTCTTCTTAGTTGGTAAGGGTGAAGTAAGGGGAGTTGATTTACGCTTGTGTGAGTCATTGTCAGAAGATGTAATCCAGTCACGTACGTTGTGTGTGGAAGGAGGAGGTGCAGGGTTGGATGGTTTGGTTTTGTATGAAAATTCCTTTTTGCCACGGTTTAAAAGTCGGTGGATTTCTTCTGGAGGAAGCTCATCCCGACGACTCGGTTGACGTGAAGCGGCAGATGAGAGATCCAAGGGTCTGTGATCATGTTCTAATAGTTCAGGGGATGAAGAAGTTGATGATCGTAGACGTTGGCCACATGGAACGGGTGATTAGGTAGACTTCGGGGAAGGCTGTGCGTTCGGCGAACGAGATACTTGTTTATGTTGGGCTACGTCTTCGACGAAGGATTTGCTTGTGTTCAGCGAAGGCTTGCTTGCGTTCGGCGAAGGCTTGCTTGCGTTATGCGGAGGTTGTACGTTCGGCAAAGGCTTGCTTGCGTTCGGCGAAGGTAGTGCGTTCGGCGTTGGCTTTCGGCGAAAGCTGAGCTGTCGGCGAAGGTTCTCTTCTCTTGAACTTGCGGTGAAGGCTTCGGGAATATCTTTTTCGCTTGGCATATGCTTCTACTTGGACTGAAGACTTTCGGCGAAGGCTTCGGGCACTTTCGGTGGGCTGATGCAGCTGGAGAGGCGATCCGTCTTCGACGAGAGCTTGAGGAAAGTGATGGCCGACCGGCGCGCCGGTCACGTTTTATAGGAGGGCTGCGCATTGACGCATGCGCAGTAGGGTTGCGCACTGGTCGTATCTGGAGAGCGAAAAAACCTCAAACAACTAAAGAGCACTCAGGAACTGAATGCAATTAAATTTACAGGTAGTAGAAATTTTCTACCGATGACAAGAAAGCCGAATTGTTTCATCTTATTTTTTATATTTTTATTCTTTTCTGTATAGGTTAGGTACCGATGGGAAGCCCACTTTCAACTTTCTTTTGTGACATAGTCCTGAATGCAGTCGACAATAAATTGGTTGAAAAATTTCCACAAATATTACAAGCGATACATCGACGACAGTTTAGCACTTCTACCAACACAACTTAAGTTATTAATCCTTGAGTTTCTCAACAGCATCACTATATCTCTCACTTACACTATGGAGTCCTCTAAAAACAACGCCATCTCCTTTTTAGATGTAAACGTCATTATTAACGATAATAGCCTAATCGAATTCACGCACTTCAGAAAAAGTATGCAGTCGACTCGCACCCTGCATTACAACTCCTATGTTGATGCCCACTACAAAAGTAATGTAGTAATAAATGAAGTTAATGCACGGTGGTGACGTCACGCCAACACATCCCCATGCTAAAAGTGTAGCCGTTATATACAGTTAATCTGAAAACCCACACACGTGACCGTGGGTTAATTTTGATAACCCACACTTTTTGGATAATCTAACACTTTTTTGGATAATCTAACACTTTTTCCGCGCTCTACACAACCACTGCTCTACCACGTGACATACTTTGCAAAACTACTGTATACAACACAAATTCAACCAACATAAATAAGCACATTTGCAACCTGCGACATTTATCGTACTAACACGAAAAAAAAAAACCTCGCGTAGGCTACTATGCTAGAACCCCACCCATGTAGGAATGGCCCAATCCGTCAACCTTTCGCTCCGACAGTACTAAAACTAGGCTACCGACACTTGTAAACACACCTAAATACACCTAAAAACATACGATACTCAAGCGAACAGCACATTTGTAACCTGGCGACGTTTTTGCACTAACACGAAAAAAAAAAAAAAACCTCGCCGAAGATGCTAGCCCCCTTCCCACCCCCACCCACGAATGAATAGTCCAAGCCGAACCCCTGACAACCTTTCGTTCCGACGGTACGAAAACTAGCCTACTGACACCTTCTAAACACACTTGAAAACCTACGAGACTCAAGCGAATAGCGCATTTTATACGCTATATCTTATTTAAACTAATAAAGTAGAAAAAATACGGTTTTACCTTAAACACAAACGTCGGTGACTGGGACTGGATATAGGGACGTCCTCGCGTACGTGAGAATTTCGCAGACACGAAGTTTAAACCGGAAGTTTGAGTTCAGGAATTTACGTCATGTTTCACAAATAAAATTTTCAAATAAATTTTTTTTTTAAATCTCAAATAACTAGATGTTGGCTCGACGTCACACCTTAGCATTAAAATACATATCCGTGAGCTGTTGTCGATTTAACGGTTATAATTGCTCTTGAGCTCGAACGGCTAGTCCACTATCTCGGGACTGGAGGGAGACACCTGTGGGCTTCGCCCACTCGTGACTCCCTCCACCCCCTCGATAGTGGACTACCCGTTACTCGCTCGCGAGCAATTATAATTGGTAAATCGACAACAGCTCACGAATATCTACTACTCGAATTAAACGTTTTGTTTCACACACCAGTAATGCTGACTTACTGCAGCATGAATTTCATTACATCTTGCAAAAGTATGTCGAGAATGGGTTCCCACTCGGGTACGTTAACAAATTAATTTCAAAAGCTTTGAACCCCAACACGCCCCCCCCCCCTACGAATTTCATTGCTCTGCCATACTTCAAAGGCATCTCTGAAGTCCTTAAGAAGAAACTTAACATCAATAACATCCGACTTGTTTCAAACAGCCACCAAAATATTAAGCAGCTGACAATACACCACGAAAATAAAAACAATAACAAATCAGACGACCTGCTTTCCACACGCAATACTGTTTATCGAATTCCTTGTACGGAGCCAACCTGTACTGCTACATATGTAGGACAATCCCTTCAAATACTTAAGGAACGTATGGCATCCCATAAATCAAACTTCAAATTAAAAGTCGAATCAAATTCTTTAGTGCAACACTGCCTTTCAACAGGCAAGTCGCCAGACAAATACGCAACAGGCCACACCCCCGACTTGGACAAGGTCCAAATTTTGTTTCGTGAGAAATACACCAGGGAAAGAATTAATCTAGAAACGTTGGTCATCCATACACATACACCACCTGTACATAACCACTTAGTGCCAGATAATAAATTTCTAAAAGAATATTTTCCTGTAATTAAATCACTTAAACTCGACTCTTTTGCCAGGCATTTTGTAAAACCAACATAACGAATGCTCACACCTTTGAAACACGTGACCCAGATTTGCATACACCTTGCTTTGCGACGTGGCATCCAACGGAGCAGGTGGGTCGTTGCTTTTCGGCTGCCATTTCTGCCTCTTTTGAGGTGAGAAATTGGCGGTTTTTATCCGTTTTAAATGTCTGTTTTATGCTTTTAATATAGGTTGACTTAGTGGCTTTTGCCATGCTTTAATTTTACTGCTAACCTGAAGACGAAAATTGATAATTTTCTAAACGTTGTTTGTATTTGTATGTAGCACTGCTTGGTTTGCCTTCACATAATAAAGTAAAACTTAAAAGTGCAAAAATGGCCCTTCCTAAAATTCCTGTAAATAGCCTGGAAATTAACCTCAACTACTCTGGAAAACGTGGAAAACTCGGGGCAATTATTTCACTGTTTACCCCTGTTATTTAGTCAATCACATTAATGTCAGTCATATCCTGATAAAGTATAGACACTTTCGTCTTTTACAGTCAAGGCGGTTTGGCCTGAAACTTCGTTGATCGGGAGACTTTGGCAGCCTGACAAGGTAAACATAAAAGTCACTATTTCTGACATAGCTAACGTTTTCTTGTTGCAGAAAAAGTGTGGATAATGTTGCTATTTGCGTAATTACTAGTGACTATATAGTTAGAGGCTAGTTTCACGAAAGTAACCTCTTCCATCTGGTGAATAAAGCTGAAATTTTGTAGAGATCTATAGTTTAACAGTGAAACGTGCATTTTGCTGGTTTGGGAATTAGGAGAAACAAAAATTCCAAGTTACCTATCAGTTTCAATGGTACTTTTAGGGCAGAGTTACGCCTTGTTGTTGTTGTTGTTATGAAGAATTGTTGTTTTTCCACTTGTTCTTCAATAATGAGAGTTCGGTGGACTGCTAGACAAAGACTTTGACACACTTAAACTTAAAAAAATTGAAACCTACTAATAGAACCCCCCCCCCCAAAAAAAAAGAGGACCGTGAAACTGGATTTTCAACTTTTCATCTTATCATTACTAAAAGAAAAAAAAATAGATCTTGACAATTTGGACCAAATCATGTGATAACTGCACCCCAAAAATACTCAACCGATTTTGATGAAATTTTGTTTGCTGACCAAGTACAACTCTTGAGTCTCATTTTCTTAACTCGAAAATCGGGTATAGGTTGGACCGGAGATTACGGGAAATCTCAAGGAAATTGTTAGAACCAATTATTTGAAACCGTTTTTGGTTTGCTGTATTAGGAAGATTTGATCTTCAAGGCAAAAAATAGAAACACAGCCGGGGGGGGGGGGGGTGTCGACCGGGCTCTCACGCTTTCCTGTAGTAAGTTTTTGTCACGCATCAGCCAGAGCTGTTTAGATGAGATACGTATGATGTAGTGATTGTAATGCTCCGTTTCTTTCATCATGGTGGAGTGGAGTGTTCTGTATAGTCGGATCAGCATTGTTACTACTGTATCAGGCATACGTATAGGACATGGGTTGACCTAGTTTGTCTGTGAGCGCTGGCTTATGTGTAGAAGTGTTTAACTTTGTTTATCGTGAGCGTATGATGCGAGACCAATAGGCTCTTAAATAAAGAATAAAGAAATGCATAGGTATAGTATAGTTTGTTGTAACGCAGTGGCTCCTTCCACGTCCACCGTGGCTCTCTTCTTTTCACGTCTCGGGGCTGATTGGTCGCAAGCTTTTGGGGGTGGAACTTAACGTGCGACCTGACTACACACTTTTCCCGTCGAAACAACAAACTTTCCAGCTTATAAAATTGAACAAGAAACTGGACGTGAATGATGTATATGCTGTCCAAACAAATTACAAGTCTAAAACAAATGACTAAAAACAAGATTGAAAAAAAAATCTAGGAAACAATCTATAAATTCTTGCTAAAACATGGACGTGAATGGTCTACATTCCTGGCCAAACAAATTATGAACAGTAAAAACATGGACGTTGCTCTAATATTTTCTCGTCTAAATTTAAATTGACTAAGAAACTGGGCGTTAATTGTCTATTTTCCTGTCCAAACGCATTTTTAACACTAAAAACATGGCCTGGTCTCTACTACTACTTTCACGTCTAAATTTTAAACTGAATTTCCGTGAGTAGATCGATAAAAGCCTACGAGTTAGGGGGGGAGGGGTGTGTTTGAACTCTTTACCGCTAAATTTTCCCCGCCCCCTTCCCTACCTCCCCCACCATATTTAAAAGATCCTGGACAGGAATCTCGACTCCCCCCCCAACAATATCCAAAAATAATATTCCCCCCCCTCCCCCACGCCTCGAAATGCACAGATAATAATCATTATTTTGATAATATTTTGTTACTTGTACCGGCATGCAGACCATCACTTCCAGACTCTTTCTCATTCAGTTAACACATGAAAACAGTAGTCATGTCTGTGTTTATAGTTGTTTTGGACAGGAATACAAACCATCCACGTCTAGTTTCTTGCTCAATATTATAATCTGACACGAATGTTGTTTGGACGGGAAAAGATTACAGACAGGTCGCGCGTCACTTAAGTTCCGCCCACAAAGCTTGCGACCAATTAGCCACGAGACGTGAAAGGAAGAGAGCCACGGTGGACGTGGAAGGAGCCACTGCCTTGTTGTAATGGGGTGCATGGCTTCGGGCCGCATATATGTCCTTAATAAAATCTAAAATCTGAAATCTGGTGTGCGTTAGTTGTAATCATATCAAAAACCAAAACGAGTAAAAGGGGCCGCCTAGTTCCGAATGGTTCAGCCCTTCAAAGGATTGATATCAACACACCAAAACATTCGCCAAGTTAATCGCACCGCTTAATAGTTCGAAGGGTAAATGAAAACTAGAACATTGCTACTTTTGGTAGCAATGTTCAAGTTTTCATTTAACGCCCAAAGTATTATTCGGTGCGATTAAGTTGGCGAATGTTTTGGTGTGTTGATATTACTCCTTTGAAGGGCCGAACCATTCGGACCTTGGCGGCCCCTTTTACCAGTTTTGGTTTTTTATATGATATCAGTCCTTTTTTTTTTTAAATTGTGTATTAGACTCAACTCCACTACCGTGCAGATGTGTAATAAAGTGACACGTCCATAAGAAATAGGTTTTCAACAAATTGCTACTACCTTTTGCCTAAAGGCTGAACCATTCTCAACTTAATCACCTCTTAATAGGTTTTTGGTTTGATTTTCACTTCGTTGGAATTTGCTTTATTTCGTTAGTTTCGGTGTGTTGATATCAATCCTTTGAAGCACCGAGCCACTCTCAACTTGGTGGCCTCCTTACCAGTTTTTGGCTTTGTTTATTTTGCTTTGTTTTTACAGTTGGTTTATTTTTCGTGAATTGGACGTGAATACAATTTCTTTGGCAACGTTGTTTAGATTTATTTAGATTTATTTTTTTGTCTCGGCACGCACGTCAGTATACACGTTCTCATTGTCCGAACTTTGGCCGTCCAATGAGAGACGATGCCGACAATACTAACAATGTTTATAGCAATATTTTCGTACTTACGCGTCCTCCCACGCCATCCCCGTTACGCCCCCAGGCTCCAAACCATAAAAGGTACGCAGTTCGTATTGTACTGCATCTATTCGTCCAATTTCATACGTGGAAGCCTTCCCGTTATCTCGGAATCGATGAACAATCACCCTAAGGGATTTAACGTGGGGATAAGCGGACTAGCTAGCTAACTAGGTAGTAACACATTTTCAACGTTATTGAGAGTCAGATTTTGCATTGAAAGCAGCTTAGCTGGCATTCCTACACGAGTTAATTTTTTGTCAGGTAGGTCGTTGCTCTCGATTTCAACTCAATTTAAGCTTTTGTACCGCATTATTATTTTTCCCCAAGTACCTGAAATGTGCCCAACTAGGCTTTCAGGATATAAGACACTGACGCTATGGCGTCGCGCTACAATGGTTTATAACTCGACAATTGAATTGATGTGATGTTCGTTGTGATGTTTGTTGCGTAACTTGGCGCGACGCACTAGCGTGTGTCTAGATAGCGTGGATTTCACACTGAATTTGTAAAAACAAAGAATTGACGATGCTTGAGGGTCAACAATTTAGGTTCATGAGAAACATCCAAACGCTTTATCGATCAACGAAACATTGTTTCACGGTTGAGAATAAAAATGAAGCGATCCGGGGGAAAAAAATTTGTCGACGATTCAGTAAAATTTTTAAAAAATTTAAAAGGGAGGGAGAAGAAAGAGGAAGGTTGGGAGGGATGAAAGGAAGGAGGAGGGAATGAAAAAAGTAAGGGAGGGAAGGAGAAGAGGGAGGATCGACAATACAGGTGCAACTGCCCCATCTCGGAAAAACTGCCCTTCTCCCCAGATAGTATATCACGCTACGCTCCTGTTATGTCAACATGTAAGCTGTCCGCGCACTGCGCGACTTAACCGCGCGGCTAGGTCGCTGCAGCCAATGAGAATGTTCACCGTTTATGTAAAACCACGCACTAATCCTTTTCATTGGCTGCAGCAACCTGGCCGCGCGGCCAATTGGCTCAGTGGGCGGGACGTTTGCAGTAAACTGACTGTATGACTCCCGTTTCCTTCAACTACGAGTGCAAAAAAACATGTAATTATCCCACTCGTAGACTCTAACAATAACTGTACAGAGTCTACAAGTGTGATATCCACAGGTTTTTGTACTCGTAATGCAAGAAAACGTGGCATCATACAATCAGTTTCCTGCAAACATAATGTGGAACAAACTATAGTACGTACAATCTGCGTCAGTTCGAAAAAAAAATTGAGTGATTTAGCGTGGTTCGGTTAAACTGCATAATAGCCCAATAGGCGAACGTCCAAGCAAAGCTTTTGCTTATATTGGCCAAACGGAGTCGAACGAACTGCGTTTATGCTATTATATCCATCAAAATACTAAAAAGACTTTGTAGTGGAAGAAACCATGAAATAGTAACTGAGGTACAAATACTATCAATGAATAGGTGTGACACAACAAAAAAGTCACAGTTGTACTTTTTGCTAAGTTACACATTTTGCCATTTTGGCTATATGCAGACGGAGCCAAGCCATCAGACACAATGTAATACATAGGCCTAACGCCTTACGTTCGGGTCCAAAGGTAACATTAGTAAATAACCAAAGAAAGGATTAAGGTTCAGCATACTAATTTGGCAGTAACCTAGCCTGCAAGACTCACTGTATTGTTGCCGGTCTGTAACGGGAAAAATCAACTTTCGTGTCAGGTCTACTTTTTCTCCAACTTCGTCCCATATTACGACACCCTCTTCTCTGCTCGATTTGTCCCAAAGAGGGAGTCGTTTTTGTCAAAGATGGAGCGACTAGAGAAGATGGTTCATTCCTGACTTCCGGTAGTATTGTGTTCAGATTGTGTTTGCGAAAATGTACTGATTGGGACCGTGGTGTGACGTCATATTCACCAATTCCGACAAAGTAGCCCGAACGGCCAATCAGTGTGCTGCAAGGAAGCACGTGACTAGTGGATTTGTACAAAACGGAGTTTTTAAAAATAAAATCTGTCTGCTTACGTTGATAGCGTAAAAAAGCAAACCATAATAAATAAACAGAGATTAGCTGTTTACACCATGCTGGTGTAATATGACGTCATTAACACCAGCATGGCCGTCTCCTTCCCGCAACATGGCCGTCTCCTTCATTTAATCCTTGGCCTCAACCGGAAGTACGTTTGTTAAGCGAAAAATGGTCTATTGGTGCTTCTTGTCCTACAAAATTATCGTTCTTCTTTGGTTTTTGTACTTCCTCTATTAATAATTGCGTTCTCTGCCACGCGTCGCACTTCCGGAAAGACTCGACAGTCATGAGGCCTAATTTTAACTTGACAATAGCGTTAATAATTCGCTTTGCTACAGCCGAGTCTTTAGCAAAATGGAACACTTGCTACGCCAACTGCACGACGTCAAAGCGTGCTCAGTCGTGCGCGTGAAGGTGTGCATGCACGTGCAATAATACACGAAACGCGCAACAGGAACGAAGCACAGTATCTTCAACAATGCTTTAAAGGCAAAGCTTCTTGCTAAATTTCGGATAAACTAGCCGAAACTTCACTACGCGTTATGGCTAATTGTTCTTAAGTCCCAACTATAAAAAGTCTATCTACATACACGGTATTTACAGGTTGATGTACTCGGCGACCGGAAAGGGGATCCTGGAAAAAGCTCGCGTATCGATGATTGCATCAGAAGCGACATAAAGAAGAGCCTATACAGGGATCTTCTGAATGACAAATAATAAAAAGATAGTTTATGATGCAGTGGTTACTAGCCACTTGAGGCACGGCATTGACGTATACGGATTCACACCAATGTATTATTTGACAGTCTCTCGAAAGTCCAAAACTAAATATTTCAAGAACTTTTTTTGCAAAAAGGAGCATTCGTAAGTTAACAATTACATGATCTGAAGATAATAGAATTTAAAATGTACTAAGCTGAAGAGATTATGCTATAATTTAACAATTATGGCGACAAATTTTAGAATAAAAGGCGCTCATGAAAATTAATTTTTTTTAGTCAAAAACAGTAAAACTGAAAAAAATATTTAGTGAAGAATTCTTATGGTTTAAAACACAAAGGTCATTATCCTCCTAGGTCCCACAATCCACATATAGCTGACGTGTCCCTTATGAGGGCCATCTACGAGGTGGGCAAAAAGTAGGTTCCCAGGTGCACCGCGAGCTTTGTGAGGAGTCCTCAGGGGACCCCGAGTAAAGCGAGCAAGCCCAGCCAGGTGGTCAGCGCCATCGTCTCCAAACCAAGCGAATGCTGGCTCGTGTCCCACGGCCACTGAGGAGGTTATCATTGCTTGTCTTGGCCCATCATTATACACCAACTATTTTTAATGGGCTGCCAGTTGAAGTACTAATTTATCAAGTACATGAATGGTAGAGAATTCCGTTAAACACTGGTTACTGAATAACAAATAGCGGGTTACTTATTATCAAACAGTGACAAAATGTTAATAGGTCATCTTGTTACCTATACCCCAACACAAAACTTGTTAAGGATTCCCACCAAGTTTTTCGGCCGTGTGAAATCGTGATATCAAACGCCAAGCTCTTTCACCAAACTAATCCCACCGAGTAATAGTTCGAAGGTTAAATGAAATATATGAAATTGCGTACGGCGCAATTTTCAATTATTTCATTTAACGTTTGAAGTATTAGTCAGTGGGATTAGGTTGGCGAAAAAGCTTGGCGTTTGATATCACGACTTCACACGGCCGAAAAGCTTGGCGGGAATTCTTTTTCATTTCTATTTCCTTTTTTTTTTTGTTGGCGTTCATTAGATTTTGAGGACACAGTCATCTTTTTTCAAATAATAAGGATTTCTTATTAGTACTGAAGTATCTCCTTGCAAACGCACGAATTTATTTAATGTTCAGTTTGGCATTGTTGCGTAATAACAATGTTTAAAACAATATAAAACAATCAATTTGGACGTTTGGAGCTCCCTAACCCCTGAACCACTTGACCAATTAGAAAGGTCCGTATGAAAAGGGCACATCTCAATAGCAATACCTGTAAAATGAGCTAAGAACCAGCTTTATTCACCACATTTAAGAATTTATTTTCGTGATACCAAAAAGCGTTACCAATTGTAGTTAGTAATTAAGCAAATATTGACGTTATTCACGTAGTTTTTTCAACAAGAAAACGTTAAGCTGTGTCATTAACAGTGACATTTATGTTATCAGGCGACCTAAGTCTCCCTATATAACAAGTTTCAGCCTTTTCTGTCGCATTGTTATTTATCCACAGATGACAGCGTAACTGCCTTTGCTATAAAGACACACTAGCGTGTGTCTTGATTGTTCTTTTTGTTAACTTTTTTTTATTAGTTGAGTCGCGTTGAGTTAAATTCCTTTTACACTGCCATTTTTTAAATATCAGTATGTTGTAGTTTCTGTTATTTATTTATTTATTTAAAGGATTTCGGGATACAATTAGAATAAAATGTATTTAACTTTAAAAAAAAATGGTTTTGATTTCAATCTAATGAACGGTTAGAGGCAAAAAAAAAATTCACGATGCTATTTTCTGCAGCTATCTTTGATTTAAACAAACCTGAAATAAGACATTTTTTGACGAAAACTAACGTCTGATTTCTGCAAGATTATCTGCAACTAGTTTGTTTTTAATCCGAAGAATGTTTTAGACGTTATCCGCCAGAAATAACATTACGATGACATTTTCTGCCGTCGGATTGGATTTTAACAAACTTGAATAGGATCTTTCTTGAAGGGGGGGGAGGGGAGGGATTGAGGCTTAATGGTGCGTCGACATTCCTTGAAGGCTGACTTCCGCCCGATCAGAGTTGTTGTTTATTTTTTCTGCGGTATTTTTTCCGTGTT
>JAHWFP010150958.1:3026-68869 GCA_023313725.1 Lithobius niger | reverse complement strand
GCTGTACGGACGAGGGCTACCCTCACACCGAGTTTCATCAAGTTTACACGACCAGTTTTCGAGATGCGAAATCGCCCCTCCTAAAATTTCATCGTGGATCCGCTACTGCTGAAAAATAAACTATAAAAGCCTACATTTTCTATTTAACAACCTATTTTCTTAACCTATATTTTTAAATTAGAGGTCTGCGAGGCTTGCAATGGTCGTACCATTGCTACTGAAGTAGCTATTGCGGGTTTATCACGTAACCACGTCTGGAAACTTATTACTTTTCATTCTATTTACGTTGGCCTGGCAACGGGAGGCTATCGCGCATCTGTGGTTCAGCTGCTAGTTAATATGCCCCAACAAAATACTACCACGTGAGTTTGTTAAAAGGACATACTTTCTCACTATATTCGAGCATCCTGCGCTCAACAACTTTTGCAACATTTACATAGGTTATAGGAAAAAGAATGCTTTGCAACATTTAAAACAGAAATTGGCATATAATAAAACAGCTGTAAACAGGAACGCTCGGTTATTCATGTCTGGTGTGATAAGTTAGAGCCCCCATGGCTTCACCTCCCGAGTGACTACAGAAACTACCACTGATTCGGAATTTCTTATCTAAAATTAAATTGGTTACTTACAGAACGACAGACACCAAATGAGTGCGTATAGACGAACACGCAGAGTAAACAACAACGTCACATCCGGTTTGGGAGGCTCGCGTCGAATGGGCACGTGTTTCGCTCCGTCGATTGCCTATATTAAAAGTTTGAAAGCAGTAGATAAAACAAAGTACTTAAATAAGTTATCCCTTGATAAACGTTGCTGACCAGACCGACACGATGAGCGAAATAAAGCGAAATTTACAATGGCTTGCGACCATGTTAAAATGAATTTACGAAAAAAAAAGCTACGTAAAAATAAAGAAACGTAGAAAAAAAAAAGCCTGGAAATAACCCCCACCCCACGTCCCGGGGGAAAAACCTGAGAAAATAAAAGAAGGGGGGGGGGGGAAGAGAGAGAAGTCTACAAAAACGACCCATGTAAAAAAAAAGTCTCGAATAACAAAATCAAATCTGAAATCAAAGCCAAGGTGGAAAAAAGCCTGGTGATAATTAATTTAAAATCCCGTTTGTTAAGACTACCTGACATACGATGTCAGACAACTTTATTTGATTGAGATGAGCGATTACGTGGAAATTTTAGTTTTAGGTCCGCTATCCCCCACCTTACGAGAATCCAACGAATTATTGGCGTTTCATGGCGCAACTATTTACGGTACGAAAGACGGAAAGCCAAAGGCTCAACAAGAGTTAAATAAATACAGATGCAAACCTATTTACGTTACCTTTTGGACTTATACGTCAGACTGCCTGAGCAGGGAATCGAACCCACAACCTTTGAAACCAAATGCCGAGGTCCTCCCGCTGCGCTCACGGCCTTTGGTCCTACAGCTGAGCCTTAACTGACACGACCATGTCGGTATGGCTCAGCGGTAGGACCTCAGCCTTTGGTTTCAAAGGCCGCGGGTTCGATTACCCGCTCAGGCCGTCTAATATAAAATTCCAAAAGGCAACGTAAATAGGTTTGCATCTGTATTTATATACGGTACCACGTTACCCATTGCTGCAGAAATGCCTTAAAATTAAATCAATTAGAAAATAAAAACGAACTCGTTTGATGTTTAAGGTAAGGTGAAAAACCTGGAGAAAATCAATTTAAAATTCCGGTTGTTAAATCAAAGCCAAAGACAAATCCACAACAGCAACGGGACACAAATGAACTTTCCTGCAAGGTTTCATATACCACAACGTTGCTGCACTGTTTAGTCCACGCGAAACCTTACTGCTCTATTCACATAATTTTACAGTTTTTACTTTAGAACACGATAGGTCAGGTTGGTGCATTCTACTTGGATAAACGAAATCGCTGAAAAATCGTAAAACCGAAACGTCTTATTGTGCTTAGTACAAACCTACAGATTAAGTCAGGGTTCGTGTGAATCTTTGAAAACCTGCGAAACGTCGTTGAAAAAAAAATGAAATTCCATGCCTGAAATCTTAAAAAGTTGTGTATGGATCATCAAGACGATGAAGGAAAAGACGACGACTTAACTTGAATGCTGAAAAAGTTAGTGCCTAAGTAAGCGAGTGTGCAGCCTATGTTGTAGAATAAATTATTCTTACAATAATTTTGAAGGTTGGGCTATAGTTTTAATTTTATTTGCGTGTGTAATGGTCGAAAACAGCAGTATGGTTTCATGTGGACTAAACAGTACAGCAACATAACGGTATATGAAACCTTACAGGTAAGTTTATTTGTGTTCCTTTGCTGTTTTTACATTGGATCAGTTAAACCTTACCTAAAACACCAAACAAGCTTTTGTTTTTTAATTTGTGTTACTTTCAGACGTACGAAGTTGGTTTTCTGTACTCCTTGTAAATGCATGAATTTCACTCGCTCATTCAGTGCAGGTCTTTCTGTTGGAAGTTGGTTTGTCCACAGCTCTTTCAGCAGTTTTGACCTTTATTAGTAAAGGCTACGTATAAGGTTTTACCTTGCCCCCCCCCCCCCCCATGTTAAAGCCGAAATTTCGATTCTTAATTTCTTCCCCGTCTTTCAACGTTTTCCTCTGAAATTTGGTATACAAGCTTGGCCAACACGTGTACCAACTTGCACATTTGAAAGAGCTACGTTTGGAAATGATTTCAATTGGTCACACCATTCCGGAGCGACCACCTGTGTAACCCGGTCTGCGCATGCGCAGCTTCTCGGCTCTCCAATTCCTTGCGGTCAACCTTGGTCCTGTCGATGTCAAGAACTAATTTTCCTCTACATCTCTGAAACGATGCCTACTTCCTGATAGGCTTAATCTGTCATTGGAATGGGTATCTCCTCAAGTTTAGCTTCACTCTAAGAAAACAAAGTCTGTCATGTCTATCTTTGCACACCATTAACGAACTCCGTCTCTCTGCTGCCGCCTGGCCGTCATCTGCTGTTCCCCTAAATCGCAAATCCTAGCTGCATCACACTTTACGACACTGTTTCCCAGATTAGGCTTCATCTGTTGTTGTGTGCGTGTTCCTCAATCTGCTTCGCTTCCTATGATGTCATTCCTTCGCCCACATGTACTCCGCCGGTCGACCATGACTTGTCGACAGCCTGTCGCAGTCCTCTCCACCTTCGGCTGCACTCCTGCTGCAGCTTCAATGAATCATTTCTTTTCAGCCTTACCTCAACCATCTAGGACGTCACAACCTGTCACCATCCGTCTGCTACTTCGCCCTTCGCTGCACCCACAGCTACGTGCCCCACCAGCATCACCAACAATGCAGATCCCAGTTTAGGCTTTTTGTGTTGTGTTTGTTTGTTCACCAACCCTAATTAATCTACGAATTCATGCCTTTTTTTAAACCAACGAATTGAACACTGCTCCATCGTCCACCGTAACCTGTCCTTCGTTCGCTTCGAGCCAGTCGACCGTTTACACCCACCGGCTTTTCGTGCTTCGCTACCTGCTGTCCCTACACTGACCGTCTCGCAGCTTCTTCTGTGATCTGCCCTTCACCATCTCTCATCGGCCGTCATTGCTGCATTTCAGGATAACGACTGTCAGCTCAACCAAATTGTTGCAACCCTGGTTTTCACGTCTTCCACCGGCCGTCCTTTGCAGCTCGCTTTGACCTTAAGTTGCTCTACAAGCTGCCGTCCTTCGCCACCTGCCGTGGGAAGCTCTTCCAGACAACGGCCTCCAAATCAGCTTCACTTCGCCTCGTGCCTGCACACTTCGCCTCACCATCCACCGTTAGGACCTTGTCAAAACACCTAACATTGAAGCTCCCAGACAATCGTCCCTCGTTGATGCTCTTATACACTCATCCAGGCGAACATCCCATCCAGCCACATAATTTGAAGCGCTTTTATCGACTGACCTTCGCCCTTCACATATGACACTTGTAGGCCTTCGCCCCTTGCAAGCCGACGTTGCTACTCTCCAGTCTCCTTAACAGCTTTTGGCATCTCGTTATGACTGTTACCAGACGTAGCCGCGGCCCCGCCACTAACCGTCGCTTGCAGCTCCACGGACTGTCACCGGTCTCCACAACTTGTTCACATCTTTTCCAGTTGGCCATCATTCGTCCCGTTCATCTTTTTCCGACAAGCTACAACCCATCGCCGCACTTCGCTGCCATGGACTGTATACTGCGGCTCCAGATCTACTTCGCCGCTCCCGTCGACTCACTCGCAGCTCGCTGCCTTGCGACCACTTGCCGACTCAACATTAGCCATTCGAGGATTCAAGACTTCACCTCTGGAAAATGCTCGGCTCTTCAAGTCTGTCGCCGTTCGCTGTCCACCGTTCACCACAGTTTCAGACTGTCATCCCGGCCGGCCGTCGCAGCATCTCTGGTCTGTCGCCTTGACTGTGAATAGTCCTTCGCTGCCTGCTGTTGTTTACCGACGACCATTGGCAACTGCCCTGCTTCCCAGCTTCCCAGCTTTGTCCTTCGCCTCTGAAAACTCCTTTCACTACTCTTCTGACGAACGTACTTCGCTGTCTGCCATCATTCACTGACTACCGTGGGCAACTATCCTGGACTGTCACAATTCACTCTGGTTATTTACAACTCATCCAGTCTGGCATCGCTCTAGCCATCGCAGCTTCTCGAAACTGCCGCATCACCCGGTCATTGAAGCTCTTCCTGACTGCGTCCTTTACAATCGCCATTCGCCCTTCGCAAGAAAACCAACACAAAACAGACCACATGCCTCCCGGTCAACCTCTTCACAAACTCTGATTCAGACCCATTTTCAAGACCTCAACAACCAACAACTGAATCTCAGCCTCAGCCTCCACCATCACCTTGGCAGCCACACATCACTTTCAAGATCGAAGCAAGTTGGATCGGGCATAATGCCCTTCCCTCCTGACCCTCCTTCACAAAGACAACAAATACCTTCACAACATTGACAAGGATTAAAAACATACTGCAGGATCTTCTTCAAAACATTACAAGGCACAACACCACGAAGGCCGGCTCGAACGACCCATCTTCAGCATCATTCACGACTCATGCCTGAAGTCCAATCATGATGTCATCCTCCGACCCTCACAAGGGCTACACATCAAATTGAATCACCATGACCGTCCTAGGCCATACTGTTAATACAACCACGCCATCTTGAATCTGAGGGATCTACAGCCAGCATCAATTGATGGCGTTCGACCTCTTCCACACGGCCACTCCCTTCAAGCAACAACGGGCCGCCCCAGACCTTACTCTGTGTCCTCCACCAGTCCTTCGATCGGCCTCCATTGGCGCTGCCTCAATCAAGTTTCCTTCCCATGACCATCCTTCGTCATGTCAAGAAGACATACCTCAGCCTAAACATGAAGTCAAGACCGCCTGATGACACTCCACCCTCACACATCAAAATCATCAGCTATCGGACCCCTGGCAGTTGCCAACTCACCTTCCTATCAATCCAGGGACCTCTTCCACATCAGATCTCCCCCTCCCCTCCCCTTTCATTTCACCTTGAAAGACCAATGCATCACAACCAAGAACAAGACCTACATGCAACTCCAGGTTTCATCGACACTTCCACATGTCGGCTTCTAACACAATCAGACTCCCACTCATGAACATGCTCTATACCACACGCCATGGCTGTTTGCTGTGACGTGCATATCAGGTGACTGGGCTAGTCCAATCAGACGGCCAAACAGCCGTTGTTCTCGTTCGTCATTGGCTAACTCATGGTGACGTCACGGCAAACAGCCATTGTGCATGGTTTAGACATGTTAATAAATTCAACACCTTGAAATCGGCTTCGTCATTTGCATCCCTTCACCCCTCACAGTCCCAGGATGCACTTTCCCACTCCACATGCGGATGAGACGCATCACACTGAACTCGGGTCTCACCTCATACACAAGGCTGTCCATACACACCTTCATGCCCGTTTTCAACGACATAACATCATCAATCATCATAGATCAAGATCACCCGCACCGAACTAAGCAAGTTTTCTTGGACATTGTGGAACTCTCAACAGACCTCTCCAACTCACTCCCGAGGATAACACGACCTCCACAAAGAGGGCAGGGTCCCACCCATCATCCTCTACAAAAACCTCTGGGATCATGCCTCTACTTCGATCTTCCCCAAACCTTTCTCCAACAAGAATTCTGGACCAGGACCATCACACCCCAACAGAATTCCCTCATTCCACCTGACCCACTGTATTTCTTCAATGACTGATTCAAAGGGTAAACAATCCCAATAAACTGTTCCGCACTGAATTCCATTCCCATAACAGCAGCACAAAACTTCGAAATTGAACGCCCAGCAGCGCACAACACTTTTCCAGACTGGGACCTGCACTTCATTTAAAATCACATCACAAAGGAATCTTTTGAACCGCTACATAAACGTTCACATCAACCCACAAACCATCTTGAACGACACTAACAACCAGTCTATGCTGCAGTGAAGCTCAAGCTCTCTCCACAAGTCCTAACCATCACCTATCAATGACACAGAATCGTTGCAACGTTCACTAACATGATTGGTGATGAATTTGAACGGTCCCCCTGTCCTGTTCAAGCTCTATGCTTTTATATCATGAGAACAAAAAACCGTGAACTCCACTAAGGTCGCAATCAACCCTTCCTCCCCTTCAAAACCACCTTCAACGAAACGTCAGCAAGAATGACTGCGTCAAGAATCAAAACCTTCATCGCCGGACACTTAACGACGAATCAGCATCATCCACTCTGACATCAACATCTGGACGACAGCACAGGAGCTATGGGCAATCTCCACATCATCGGCCCTCCACACTATCATTGCCATCTCTGAAATCCTGGAAGCCACATGCCAGAAAGCCAATCCATCTGCATGAGCCACTACTTCAGGGAAATGACGAAGCAAGAAAACGGATTACATCATCAGGGACCCTCAGTTGTAGCCAGACGTGTGATCCAACTCCCTTAAGCACTGAAAACAGAAATTCGTGAAGCAAGACAAATATTAAACAACCAAGCCAATTCAACGCCATGAAGAGACCTATCCTATTTTTCTGTTTTCAATATAGTACGAAGTGTGATCTTTTTTGGGAGTGCCAGCTCGTAACCCTAGGGAACCCGTCAGGTGGAGCCCACCTCCATTGGCTGACGACGTCAACTGTGAATGCAAAAAAAATCATAGGTAATGTATAATTCCAAATGGCAAGTAGAAACAGTATTTTGCTGGCCTCGGGGCAGCCGGCTGAAAATTGTTTCTAATGCCTGGAGGAAACATACACTACCTGTTCCCTCCATACTCCCCACCTCACAGATCGAGAAGTAAAAAAGCTGATGTGGCTGGTCGCTTTATATTGAGGGGCTGCGTACGCTCATGTGCTGACTGGGGTACGAAGCTGGCCAGTTATTAACAACTTTAAAACCTTCAGGGAAGAAAGCATCCATTGGAAAAGAATGCAAAAAATTCACAGGCATTAGAAAAAATTTTCAGCCGGCAAAATACTATTTTTATGCAACAATGCCAATCAGCAAACGCAAGACAGAGACTGAAGATTAAACAGGTGCTAACAATCCTGTTGAGCCAATTCGCCCGTATTTTCAGGAAGCAGAGTTGTTAGAGGGAACTCGGGGCAAGGAAAACCTTGTGTGCTGGTGCCAGAGCTGGAGTAGCTAGACACGACGCTTCTAAACAAGAGACGCGTGTACTGCTCTCGACACAAACAGGGTCACAACAAGTTACTCACATACCGGTTTAAATCCACTTTAAGGCGTGGCAGCTAGAAATCGTGTAGTAATCCTAGAACTGTATAAGCATATCCCATGCCGAATTTTATAGGCCCACTTAGTCCTTTGAACTACGGTCCATCGAAGCAGGAGCAAGTTAAAAACCATGATCCATACGTGGGGTTTACCCAAAAAATCCCGAGTACCAATCCACCTTCTTGGACATAGGCGTGTTGGAGAACAAATAAGCACTAAAAAGGTAAGTATTTTAGAATTTAGGTAAAAACCAAATTTAGAGTTAAAATTCCATTTTTTCTTGCTGCTACAGTAGTTTGTTTCACAACCTTACCTTATTCACTTTCGACTTCGTCAGAAGAGACAGTCCAGTTTTCTTACATTTCACAAAACCTCTGGAACTAACTGAAGCTGTTTTGTTGATGCTGGTAGAACACTGTTGGGAAGGAGCAACTAATGCTTTGTAACAACAATATCAGTAATTTCTTGCGAAAAAAACTAGCATGGTTATGCAGGAACCCTTCCATATTGGATTTTTGTACCCTTCTACTTCAATTCAGCTTTAGCAGCCAATTTTAATGTAAACTTCTTATACCTGAATCAAGTTTGAAATGATTTAAACTTAAACAACCTTGTTTTCATTTTATCACATAACTTTCCAAACCTTTAGCTAAATTCCGAATTTTCCAGAGCCGCAAATTTCCTTGACTTTTAGGTCACCATACACCCTGTATCAGGGGTCGAAATATTCGGATGCACAGGGGCAAATTGCACTCCAAAATCGCACTTTGCACTGGAAGCAACTCGTGGAGTGCAAAATTGCACACCAAAGTTGAATTTTCCATAACTTTTAAACCGCATAAGCTAGAGACTTGGGGTTTGCGGCATTTTAAACAGCTTGGAATTAGATTTCCTGTGGCACCATTCCTTTCAAATTAGTTAAACTCCAGTTTTTACTACTTTTGATTAAACTATGTGTGTAGGTGTTTCAGTTGAATAGCGAAATTAAGCCAGTTTTAAGCAAAATGCAGGAAAACAGTACATATTATTGAGATGCTGAATGTTGGAATTTTCGATGGCTATAAAATAGGAGACGACATTGTTGGTTTACATTTTGGTTTTGCACTCCAAAGACTTTTTTTGCATCCCACCAACAGATTTGGGGTGCAAATTTGCACCCGGATCAAAATTTGGAAATTCGACCCCTGCTGTATGAAATCACTGTTTTCTGAACCTTAACCAGTCTAATGACCAGCTCCCTCTTCAAATATAGCACCTAAACATAGTATTGTTGGGGTTTGTACAACAAGGCCACGCAGTTGCCAACGTGAAAGTATAATGATAACGCGTGTAAGTGAACAACATCTTCATGACAAGTTTAAATTAACATGGTTTTATTAATTAGAAAGTGTTAAGATAATTTTCTTTATTTTCCGGCCAACACACGGCCTAAACTGTTCGGAAAATCAGGTTTCCACTGTACTGAAAAATACTGTGCTGTATGACGTTAAGCCATGGCTTGTGACGTCCCATTTTCTTTGTGTGCCATATAGCTGCATTACGCATAAAGGAAACAGACTCAAGGCTGTCTCTAACTGCCGATTTGCTTACTAGAGATGGGCCAGTTTCTGTACCCAAAACCAAACTTTCGGTTCTTTCTGAAAACCTAAGCCGGTACAGATTTTGTATGTTTTTTGTACGGCTTTCAAAATATCAAAGATTGACTGCTGTAGTCTTGAATTTTGAAATAGTTGTCATTTTCTATACGACGGGCCAGGGCTGTTCACCGTGACGACATAATTCCTTATATGGTGACTGCGTGATCGGTTATCAGCGCCAGTCGAATGTTCGCACGCCATGCTGGGAGACGAGTCTCACTCAAGAAGGCTGCGTTTCAATCAACATGGCGTTCCTTAACACGAGTATACGAGTGAGTAAATCAACGGTCGGAAAGAAGGGCAAATTTCTTCGTAGTCAAGCCAGGGAAATCGTATGGAATGTCTGCAGATTCTTTGAACAACAAGGCATCTTCACTGCTAAGTCTGATTTGGAAGTACAGACTGGATTAGCGACCGGTGTGTCATAACCAAGGCCAGCTGAGATAGTAGCTGCGTTCTTAGCGCCACTCCAGGAACACAGCTCCTATCTTAGCTGGCCTTGGTCAGAACCAACTGTACGAGAGATCGTGCGTAAAGTTACGAAGCTATGAAGTTACAAAGTCAACGAATCGGCTAACAGTGGATCATACTTATTATTCCAAATGTTAAAAATGACGAGGAAATTTCAATGTGAAGATTCTCGAAGAGTCGAGATGCTCAGTGGAATGTCTACGAGTGTGCGTTGTAAGTAAAGGGAGGCAAGGAGGCGCGCTTTGTATAATGACAAGGCGCACAGTTAACGTAACTGATCGATAAATACAGGCAGCCTTATACTGCACACCGATTGGCTGATGGCTGCCATGTGTGTATGTCGTCACGGTGAACAGCCCTGGCCCGTGGTATACGTATGACTGCTAAAGACCTTCCTAAAATCTTTTTTTTTTAATTCTGAACTATACTTTCCAAGTGTTGACGTTTGAAACACTTGCGTCCACTTACGTGCCATAGCAGACATACACCTTTCAGCGCAAGCTGAGTCTAGCTGACTGATTGCCGGCTCTTTAAAAACGAGACATTGTGAAAATTGTTGTGCTGCTGATATTTACGTCCTCCTCTCCAAATAACGCCATGCATTCGAATGCAAACTTTCCTGAGTGTTAAAACTTACCTTCGCACTGTATTGTCTTTCTTCATTTCTGCTATTCCATCAGATTAATGAATAATTAATGATTAATGAAAAAAAAGGTTAGGAGGTACCAGTGCAGAACAAATGTTTTAGCCACTTCTTTTTTTCCAAAAACTATCCGGGACTGGAACGAGCTACGAGGTGAAACTGTACAAACTCAGAACTTTATTGCATCCAAGAAAAGCTTGGTTGCTCAGCATTCGCATTATAAATAAGTAAAGATGCTTACCACCTCACGTTGCCATTGTTCATGATGTTGCTGACCGTACTGCGGATAGTAGTCTCTTTGCATCGTCAAAGTTTCTATTTTTCACAGACGTTGAACATCAATTTGTGGTCTTCAATCATGGCGACTATCCCTAGCTGAGGTAAACAATAAAAGTATCGTTAACACGTGTATAACTAACCTTAAAGTTACAAATTTGACACGAGCTCACAGTGCTCAAAATAAGGGGGTGCAACAGCTCAATTTCTCCTCCCTGCACCTCCATGCATGCCCAGCTGAAGTTCCCTGCACCCATCCATGACCAGTTAGAAGTCTCAGGTGCAGAAAGAGTTGTGCCTCTAAAATTTAAAACTAAATCTCCCTACTTTACTTAGTCACTAAAGGATAAAATACGTTTTAACCAAAGAGTCCGGCAACAACTTACATTGTCAGAGTGTGAATTTTCGACAGAGATGTTTCAATTTAAAACCTGTCATCATCAGGTAATTTTTAGGTTTAACCCAAAAATTACCTGATGATGACAGGTTTTAAGTTGAAACATCTGTCGAAAATTCGCACACTGACAATGTAAGTTGCTGCTGGACTCTTTGGTTAAAACGTATTTAATCCTCAAATGAATGAAAAACCAAAGTAAACTTGTACCTGTCGGCCTTTAAACTTTACTTAGTACTATTTTTTTAGAAAACAAATCGCAAACTCGTAGAAATGAAGCAAGCAACACATTCCTTTCGTTCATTACAGGCTACAAAATAAGTATTACGAAAAAACAAACCACTACATACAGGTAGAAATAGGCATTTTGCTTCATGTTGCACAAAAATTAAGATTTTAAAGTTTAACACGTACATGCTAGGTAATACAGCAGGAGGCGCTGCGACAACAAGAATCCAAAATGCAAGAAAAGGCCCAATGTATGTTCTGTGACTGCACGAGACCAAATTGCCGATAACCGTGTAGCACAATTTCAGAAGAGTACGGACAGCTACCACCTGATCGCTATAAACATAACTCGGTGCGCGATGCTTAAGGAGTGAAGTTAATGCTATCATGAACGCTGTTCGTTATGGTGCGGCTTGCGCACCTCTCTATGACAAACGCAGGTTTGTTACTTTTCGTGAAAGGGTTAAGAGCGTTGGAATCATCACATGCAACATTTACATTACAAACTGAGTAAATTGCTTTGCTTTGTTGCTTGAAAAACATCGCTGCAATTCATACTGTGAAAAGATCGATCCGTTATAAAAACACTACGAAATACGCTAAACTTCACAACACGGACTCACTCTTAGTCCAAATTTTCGATACCACCCAGACATCTTCGTCAGGTCTCGAGGATTTGGCTGCTTTCTACTTCAACTGCATCGTTGTTTACTACGATGTTTACTTCGTCGTCTGCTTTGCACACTTTTACATTCGAATTCGACCGCGACCGCAGCCTCCTGTATTTATTGGGCTGCATGTGCTGTTCACTCGTGTGACCCCACTGATGGTTCAACTGCTTGTTGAGTTCTCTTCCTACCAGGTGAGCAACCTACCTCTTCCTACCTTGGATGTTCATCAAAAGTACCCCGTTCTTTTCATGTTGTTGAATGGCAAGTGATTCAAGGCAACGGAGGTGGGAATCTCGTGCTGAATTTGACTTGAGAAGAAAACTCGTGCCTTTTCAGTCCACCTCATGCTTCAAAGATTTGCAGTGGACTGCGATGCCATTGTCTGATTGTCATCCTTTTTATTCCTCACGTTAGCCATTTGTTGTACCACCCTGGTTCGTACACCTTTTCTGGTCTCTCCTATATAAACAGCGTCGCAGTCTCTGCACGGAATCTTATACACTGCTTCTTTCGTATTTTGAACGGCCCCCATTTTCTCTTCGTCTTGCGACTTCAGTGTCTCACGCTTTCCTCCCATTTTGTCCACTTCCTTCTTTCTCATGCAGAAGATTTTAAAAGAACAGGGGTTTAGAACGTATTTTAAGAATATAGAAAGACTCAAGAAAAGAATTAAGAGAAAGAAGGAAGTGGACAAAATGGGAGGAAACCGTGTGACACTGAAGTCGCAAGGAGAAAATGGGGGCCGTTCAGAATACGAAAGAAGCAGTGTAGGCTATAAGATTCCGTGCAGAGACTGCGATGTTGTTCATATAGGAGAGACCAGAAAAAGTGTACGAACCAGGGTGGCACAACAAATGGTTAACGTGAGGAATAAAAAGGATGACAATGGCATTGCAGTCCACTGCAAATCTTTGAAGCATGAGGTGGACTGGTAAGGCACGAGTTCTCTTTTCCAAGTCAAATTCAGCACGGGATTCCAACCTCCGTTGCCTTGAATCACTTGCCACTCAACAACATGAAAAGAAAGGGGTACTTTTGATGAACATCCAAGGCCCAGCTTTCCCTAGAGTTGCACACCTGGTAGGAAGAGAACTCGACGAGCATTGAACCATCAGTGGGGTCTCACGAGTGAACAGCACATGCAGCCCAATAAATACAGGAGACTGCGGTCGCGGTCGAATTCGAATGTAAAAGTGTGCAAAGCAGACGGCGAAGTAAACAACGTAGTAAACAACGATGTAGTTGAAGTAGAAAGCAGCAAAATCCTCAAGACCTGACGAAGATATCAGGGTGGTATCGAAAATTTGGACTAAGAGTGAGTCCGTGTTGTGAAGTTTAGCGTATTTCGTAGTGTTTTTATAACTTTGTTGCTTGGTTATTCCTTTTGCCGAGCATGGTGTCAGTGTTGCAGTTTTGTAGTAACGAGCCGAATATCTGTCTTGGAAGCCTTACCGTGGTCGATAACCAATATGGCACGAAAGGAGGACCAGCCCCTTAAGGACCTCCTACCACCACCAAATTGCATGCATGCAATGTACAAGCCATGCCTGATCAACGTCATTAACTACCCGATTTCCCAAACCGGAAGTGACGTTTATAGAGTAACCACATCAGAGGACCATGGACGACTGGCCCCTTAGAGACCTCCTATCGCCACCAAATTGCATACATGTAATGTACAAGCCATGCACTATCTAATAACGTCATCAACTACCCCTTTTCCCTAACCGGAAGTGACCTTTATAGGGTAACCACATCAGAGAACCATGGATGACGGCTCCTTACAGACCTAACACCTTGGACTAACTCTCTTCGAGATGGACGATTCACATAACGCTACCTGCAAGTTCAAGTATGTTTCGACCTTCTGCAGCTGCGACAGCAGCGCCACCGCAAAATCCGTCAGTGGCACGTCACCTTAGACCACCTCACTCTAGTCACGCGAGTGACGAAATATAAACGGGAAAACCAGGGAAACCTTCGGAAATAGTTTCCATCTCCCATGACGCAAGGCCGTGCTGCCAGTCTCCTAACAGTAACAGTATCGGGCGCGCGCATGGGCTGTTTACGCGGTGAAGGTAGGTGAATCGTCCATCTCGAAGAGAGTTGTTAGTCCAAGCTATCACCACCAAATTGCATACATGTAACATACACACCATGCCCTATCTAACGATGTGATCAACTACCTCCCCCCCCCCTCCTTAAACTGGTAGTGACATTAATAGAGTCGCTACATTAGAGGACCGGCCCCATAGGGACCTCCGATCACCAACAAATTCCATATATGAACAAGCCGTGACCCAGCACACTTGGAGTCCTGCCTGGGATAATGCACCTTTATTAATTACGCAGTGTCTCTAGTCCCGGTTGGGCTGTAACTGTTTCAAGCCTTTTGGACGCGTTGCCGGGACCAGAGTTCTGCGTGTGTGGATCCCGGCAAACAAAAAAAACGTAGTTTTAGGCAAACTTGTATTAGTTTTGGTTTAGGATTAGTTAGTTTAGGCTAGGTTACGTTGGTTAGGTTTACTTAACACGCTGAAGGCCTAGTTTTCAACGAATTCACCGGGACCCGAGTCTTTATAAACTGGTTCCCGTCACCGGGACCTGAGACACAGCCTATTAATTATTTAGCCGTTTTATTTATTTTTCCAAGTACAAAGACATGCCCGATGTTCTGACACACACACACAGTGTCAGCTACTATGTGGCAGTTCGCTGATGACGGTTTCCTTGGAAATTATCTAGATTAGAGCACAGGGGCTCGTCACAAAATAAGAATAAGCCGGCAGACCAGTAGGCCAGCAGGACGAAAAAAAAAAAACCACAACAACACAACACAGGGGCTCGTAAGCCACCTCATCTGCCGGCTTACTCTTTATTTTATGACGAGCCCCTGTGGATTAGAGGCACCAAGCTAAAAATCACTTCATTTTTGTGCTAACCGATGCTGATCTTCATCCTAACATCATTTCGCATCACAAAACCGGGGGAAAACGGGTATAAACTTCTAAAAAAAAAAATTACCGCCATCATAGGAAATGTATCCTCTGGACCTATAAATTCTTGCCTGGACAGACAGCTAGCAACAGTGTAGCATTTAATGACTGACTAACTGGTGATGGAAAGTTGTGAAGCTCGGATCACAGATTAAAGAACTGACACAATTAGCCTCCAAAGGTAACGACCTTCGAAGGTCTTGATTGAAAATGAAATGACAGCGGCCTGGAGAACGTTTTGAGCACCTCCGACTTTTACCAGGGAATTTTACCGAAGAAAACCACAGTGTCTAATACAAATTTTACGGTTTTTTTCTTTTTTATCACAGTTTCTTTTACCTTGTCTCCCTTGTTTTAAACTTTCTTGGAAGTTGTTTCCCGCCACGACATTACATCCAATCATCAAAACGCAAACGAAATCCAAACACACACGCATTGCCCGCCACATGCATCAAGGCCACCTGAGATAGACTCGATGTAGTGGCATCAAGGCCTGTTGAGACACAACTCTCAACTTGTTTAAAAACTCACTTGATTGTTTTGTAGCAGTAAATACAAATTGGCAGTTTTCTTTTGTGGGTCAAACATGAACTTAAATGGCTCTGCATGATAAAATTGATTGTTGTCATATAAATGAAATAATATATCTCTTATTTTTCTTGTATGTACAGTATTTATTTACCTAATTATTTATTAACTTATTTATTATTTAATATTCTTTTACTGTATTTCTTATGTGATTGTTTTTTCCGGGTCGTAAAGTATTAGAAATAGATGTGTATATTAAATTATTACCATTTTTTGAAATTCTATTTACATAATGTTCTATTTATACCTTTCAGCTTCCTTACTCAAATTGTTATATTTTGTAAATCTTGCTGCAAAGCCTGAACGGCACCGCAGTGCTATTGTAAATAAAGTAAAGTAAAGTAAGTAAAGTAAAGTAAGCTGCGAGTCTCGATTCCCTAGTCCGTTGGGGTTTCTATCCCAGCCGTACTATCACGAGCGAATTCACAGGTTTTAGTGTTCATTAACCTTGGTCAGCTTAGCTAGTAACATAAAATTAACTACACTGAGGGCACTTTTTGTCCGTAAAGGACACACACGTTCCCACAATTTAATGTTGCAGGTATCTGGACCCTACGCACCCGAGTCCAACGATTTTGCCAAGATGTCTACCACATGCGGAATTACGCCAGTAAGCAGAAATCGGCAAGTCTGCCGGTCTGCCATTTAGCCGCTTTTTGCTGTCGTTTGTTTTTAGGGAGCACGAACCCAAAATGGGTTATCTGCCCCACGGCGATAAGAGGAACAATATCATTTTTGCTCCACAAAATAAAAGATAAATGATCTTTCATTGGTTTCTGATTTATTGAAAATCATCTTATTTGCTGATGATACCACGCTATATCTTGCAGGAAAGAAGTTGTCTGATGTCATAAGGGCTGTAAGTGCTGAGCTTCAAAAGTTAGTAATTTGGCTGAACTCAAACAGACTCTCTTTAAACTTGCAAAAAAAAAACTAACTTTATTATCTTCCGTCCGAGACAAAAGCCATGTTCTAGAGACACACCACTTGTTATTAATGGAAATGAGATTACAGAGGTATCCTCAACTAGATTCCTGGGTCTATATATTGACAGACACCTCACATGGAATGATCATGTTGGTGTCATTGCTCAGAAAATATCTCGCAGCAGCGGAGTAATTCATAAATTATCACCTGTGCTGCCATCCTCCGCTTTAAAATTACTGTACTACAGTCTTGTCTATCCATACCTAAATTACTGTGTTCTTGCTTGGATGAATACAAGCAAAACCAATCAAACGCGTCTCATTAAATTCCAGAAGAAGGTAGTACGTTCTATTTGTCACCGTTCAGCCAGGGAGCATTCTCTGCCATTGTTCAAACAACTACAAATTCTACCTTTACCGGATTTGATTTCCTTCAGAACGTGTCTTTATGCTTTTAAGCAGGAAAGCAATAACATTGATCATCGTTTGGCTGCCCGCAACTCCTCTGTCCATTCTCACTCCACTAGACAGCATGGTCAACTTCATTATGAATTCCATCGCACTAAGCTAAGTAAAATATCATTGAAAGGCAGAATTACTCCAATCTGGAATCTAATTTCTACAAATATTAAATCTGCCCCCACTCTTCACTCTTTCCGGGAAGAACTTTTTACATACACCTTGCAAAACGCATCCACTGTAATTTCGTAGAGAGCCATCAAAATTTAACTAAATTATACAGTTTCTCTCTTTTTCTTTTTCATAGCTTTTTTTTTTTTTCTCTTTCTGTCGGTGCTTTTCGTTCTGTTTGTCCACACCTTGTCCTGTTACGCGTTTCCTTGTTAAGGTTCTTTGCTTTCTTTGTCATGTTTCCATACATCCTATTCATGTTTCGTTTTTTCGTGTTTGTTTTTGTCATATGGTTAAGTCTTTACTATGTGTCTTGCTTCAATTTGCGTTGATTTAATTTGACTAATTTGTTGTCATTAGTGTTTTTCCTTTGACGTAAAAAAGACCTCGGTCTTATCATAAGATCTTGGCTCATATATACCATGCAATAAAAAGCCATTTCTGATTTTGATTCTGAAAGCTTACGGTTTATCCGAACAAGTCTTAAAGTGGTAAGAACAATTTTTAGTTGGAAGGACACAGTGTGTCGTTCTTGGTGGTGAAAAGTCAGAAGCTGTTGATGTTGTCTCAGGTGTACCCCAGAGTACTGTAAGTGCTCCATGCCTATTTTTAATGCATGTTAATGACATCGTGGACAAAGTTAAGTCGACACCATATCTACTGGCTGATGACTGCAATATTCTTCGTGAAATTAATACTATGGATGATCACAGAATACTGCAGCATGATCTGGATGAAGATGAAGGTGTGACACATGGGAAATGAATATCCAACCTATGAAATCAGCAGTTATCTCTTTCATGAGGAAAACTGCGGACAATATTAGTAGTTATATTATGCGATGTCCAACACAACCATCAATCGTGTTAGCTCCTCAAAATGTTTAGGCATATATCTTGATTCAAACCTAAACTGGGGATGAGCATATTTCTTATGTTGTGAACAAAAGCTCAGCAACTGCAAACTTTATGCATAGGAAACTGCGTCGCTCTTCCGGTGTGCTGAGAGATGTCGCATACAAAACATTGGTGCGACCTGTGTTGGATTATGCTAGCTGTGCTTGGGACAACAACAGTGAGTGCAACACATCCAGAATTTAAAAGGTGCAGCGAAGAAGTGCAAGGGTTGTTACTAGAGACAAAAAGTCAAAAGTCATTTCATGGTTTCAAATACAAGAGAGCAAAAAAAAAACAGGAGAAGACCAAGGTCTTATATACCCAAAACATCGAATTAAACACTAGAAAAGGGGTGGGGGTGGGGGAGGAATCACGAAATACAAAAAACAAAAGACAAGACAAAACAACACGGGCCAACAAACAGAGCAAACAAGACAACGGGTAGGGGCACAAACTTGTAGAAAACAAGGGCCATTGCAGAACAACCATGCACATAACTGGACTGATAGAACAAGACAGGATAATACAGACAACAGGAACGATAGACTAGCAGAAAACAAGGAACATTATAGGACATACACCAACACAAACTGAATGAGAATAAGATAAGTTCATAACGAGAAGCAGCAATGGATAAGAGAATATCATAATGATATTGTCGAGGAGGCGTTATTAATTATTACTTGAAAAAACTTTGATTTAAAGGTACTGAGTAAAGAAGAATTTCGAATCATCTGGGGAATGGCATTCCAAACATGAGGGAGTCTTCCCTTCATGGAGTTTTTACTTGCTGTCAACCTGTAGAAACTAATATGCAATTTTTCCCTACCTCTGGTTAGGTGGGAATGGTAGGTAGCATTTCTCTGTGCAAGCATGGGAACAGATCTGTGGTGCTCATGTAAATAGGCATGAACTCCTATCCTAAATGTGATCAGATCATGGAGTGGTAGTATTTTTAGCATTTTGAAAAGTGCTAGAGAGTGGCATCTTGACGAACGATGTAAAATAGCACGTACAGCTTTTTTCTGAATTATCAGGAGCCGGCGCTTACACGTTATACTGGCATTCACCCAGGATAGTAGACAATAATTTAGATATGGGTAGATTAAGCTATAGTACAACTGGCGAAGGCAGACTGACGGTAATACATGTTTTAGTTTATTTAGTAAGCCAGCACCCCTTGAAACTTTAGAAGCAATACTTGAAGTATGTGCATTCCAATCTAAATGTCTATCGATGAGCAGGCCAAGAAATTTGGTGTGCGGAACCTCTTGAAGACTCTGTCCATTAAAAACCACAGGTAAGCTATAGCTGCTATAGACTTCAAAAGTGATGCTTGTGTCACTGGCATGATTTGCAAACTTGAACGGCCCACCCTTCAAACCAGAAGACGTGAACATGTCTGTAACTGTTGTATAAGATTTACAATAGTGCAACCATTGTGGATAAGTAATTTTATCTAAAACAGCCGAATTATTATGGAAAGAATGATCATATCCACGAGATTCGACGCTTTGACTGTACCAGGGATTATTTTGGGGACTCTTTTTTTCCCCGTACGGTGAGAGAGTGGAATCTTTTGGACCAATCCGTTGTAAATGCCTCCAGTTTTGCTGGCGTCAGAAATGGTTGTAGGGGGCTGAGGAAAGATGCTCTTTTCTCCCATTCTGGTTAATGTGTTGCTTTAGTGTTTTACCTTTTCTGTATTGTTCTTATTCTTTTTAACATGTGCCCCTATGGTTTGCTTTTTTAATTTTTTAATGACCCTCTTAATGCTTTTCCTTGCGTTGGGCCAAATGGTAAATAAATTAATTAGGTTGGAGAAATCCAAGTGGAAAACTCGGGACCTTGATATGACACAGCCAACATGAGCACGAGGTACCACTGGACCCTTCTACAATTTACAACAACTATGTATATTGTTTCTTGTTGTTTCTTTTATCAACCTAAAACTAAAACTGGTATAAGAGAAGACGCCAAGTTTACAAAAAGGGTCGGCCTTTCAAAGTAGTAGATATCATTCAACCAGGGAAAGGCCGCCAAGGTTAATCCTATTAGCCAAGTTAATCGCACCTACTAATAATTCGAAGGTTAAATGAAAACTAGAATATTGCTACTAGCGGTAGCAATCTTCAAGTTTTCATTTAACGTCCAAAGTATTATTCGGTGCGATTAACTTGGCTAATAACAGGAGCGCATTATATACACGTCTCTTATATTTATGCTACCCCTGGATATTGTTATTAAATTGTTCTGGATGGCTTTCGATGAATTTGTTTCCCACAAATAGGATATTGTTGTTGAATTTACTGTTCATCTTATTTATTTGCCGCTGCAAATTATGTCTTTTCGCATCTAGTAGGCAGCCTATCGACTATCAAATATATACTGTTTTTTTTGTTGTATAATAATTTATTTTGATATGAATTTGCACTTCAAATGTTCTTTCTTACAATTGATATCTAACTATAGAACTATTACAGTTATTATAATTACATAGAACTATTTATACACAAACAGTATGACGACGTTACTTTTGTCAAAAAAAAAAGAAACAAAAAAAAAACGGATTATTGTCTTTGCCAAAATGCAATTTTAAATTGTGAACTTCTTTATTGTGTTATTCTTGCAAATTTTTTTGTCATGTAATGCTCCTAGTGAGCGATTTGAAACTACTAATAAAGTTAACCCCCATTTTAGAAAAAGGCACTTCCCCATATGACGCTTTACCTGTCTGCCAAAATTTAGATCTGGCAACTTTCCCTAATCAGTTGTAGACGTGTCATTCATTATACCCTATGAGAATTAACATGGGAGCCTGCGAACTAGTTACCAGTAACACAAATCAACGTTATTGAGGACACGTTCCCACATTTTCGTGTTGACGTTTTCTTCGTTACTGGACCTAAGACACCTGATTCAAACGATTTGTAAAGATTTCTACCGCATGGGGAATTTACACCAGTATGCTGAAATCAGGTATAAGTTGGTTTCAGTTTAAAAGACACAGTCTGCTAGTGTAGGCCGCCTTTTTTTCATCAACAACCATTTTTTAACAATCGGATGATCTACTATTACTTGGCGGCGACACACTAGCGTGTGCCTAAATTATATATCTGACAACCTGACAACAATTAAGCATGTAACAACCAAAGGTAACAACTCATCAACTTGGCGGCGACAAACTAGCGGGCGTCTGTTTGAAAGCAAACTTTTGAACAAGGGCAAGGATAGTCAAAAAGGCTTTACCTCAATCGGCCTTGGTACTAAAGTTGGTGTGTCTGGGTCCACTGACCGCATTGTGCAAGCCACACTACTAGGCTACAGCCGCATAGATCGACGCTACCCACCCATCAAAGGTTTGATTTTGTGACTAGTCCGATGAATAGCAAAGACGTATTCTAAAATACGATGGAAGTTTCGAGTCTAGAACCAAAAAATGCTGTCGGCGTTCTGGAAGAGTCCATCTGCTTAGAGGACGAAGGTGTTGATTCAACGCAGCAAGGCTTGGAAAACATTTCTTTGGTTGCTGAACCTGAAGTAACGTTGATAACAACTGAGCAACAATCGCATTTGTCCGATAGCGATAATGTAGAAAAACACAATGAAGATGTCCCATCAATTTCTCAGTATTTTCAAACCCAAGGAACAGAGCAGACAGTCGTGTTTCCAAATCTCGGGCCTAGCCCATTTGACGAGTTGCTGCCTGCATCTGATGTTAACGAAACGAAGTTGGATGACATCAGACCAGTAATTGAGTCCGTTGAAAAAGTAAAACAATCCCCTCCAGTAGATGTAGTTGATAGCGGTAAGGCCACGGTGGAGCAACCACCGACGCTTTTTAAATTTTTTTCTGATGTAAAAAGCGGGAATGATCAGGAAGGAAAAGCGTTTTTTGATTTGCTCGCTCAACAAGGAAGCGCTCATCCGATTGGCCCAGTTTCTAAAGCACCCGTAATACCTAATGTGGGATCAGGGGAGAGCAGTGTTGCCCCTATGGCAAAGGTTCTACGCACCCCGTCAATTGACGACCCCTTTTCCGCCAGCCTACAGGCCAGTGAATCTGATCGGCGCCATGACGCTTGGATACCATCCCAACGAACGCTTCAGGCGTTAAGAACCATGGCAACGTCACCGTCTGGCACTTATTTTCCCGAACGTGACCAATTAACAATGCCTGGTATAGTCCTGGAAGAGGACCTGGTCGATCCGGTAAAGGATTTGTTAAAGAATCACATCAGCGAGGAAGCGGCAAATCAGCGGGCGACTCTCACTGCGAACAGTGTTTCTCAGGATGAAGTGGGCCTGAAGCAACTGATAGCCGCCAACTGCCATCGTGCAGCAGTCAATTTAAGTGGACGCCTTCTCGCTCTTTTGGGGCAAGGGGTCGGCAAGAGCGGCCACTTGACGAAAGTGAGCCCACAGATCCTCCAGATTTGGTTTGTGCGCCTATCCCTTCTCATCAAACTGCGCGAGTTTGACATTGCGCAGGTGGAGGCGCAGCCGTTCGGCGATTTGGACAAGCCAGATCTCTTCTACGAGTTTTATCCAGAGCTGTACGGTGCCCGGAAAGGGTGCATGGTTCCCTTTTCATTACGTATCATCCTGGCCGAGCTCCCGCTTCACCTTAACCAGTTCCAAGATTCCCTCGACCGACTGTATGCCGTGTTGGCCACCGTGCAGCAGATTTTGAAAAATTTGGCAACCGGTCTTGCCGAAGATGGCAGCATGATTGAATTGTCTAAAGCGAATCGAGCCGCTTCAAAATCGCTCTGGGAGAAGCGGGAAATCAAAGTGTCGTTTTCCATCATAAACTGCCTAATTGCACAAAAGGACTATCCGTCGACGATCAACATGATCCAGACGATTGCTCAAAAAGATGCAGCCAACAAAATTGCACTCTGGTCTCTCATGGGAAGAGTGTACCTACAGTTAGGTGATGTTGGGGCGGCCCACGACAGTTTCCGTAAAGCTAGAGAACTTTCACCGCAAACCAACGAAAGCAAAATAGGCGAGCTTGTGAACAACGGATTACTAGATATAGCACACAACAAATATGACGCTGCTTACTATCATTTCAAAGAAGCAAACGATTTGCACCCCGATAACCCAGTGATAGTAAATAACATGGCTGTTTGCCTGCTCTACATGCGTCGTTTGAGAGATGCGCTGCAGTTGGTGGAGAACACCGTCCACAAGGATTTGACTAATTTTCTTCATGAAGGTGTCCTGTGCAATGTGTGTACACTGTACGAACTCGAGTCATCACGCAGTGCTGAGCGTAAGCAGGAATTGTTGAAGGCTGTCAGCAGCCATGTTGGTGATGGCTTCAATACGAGTTGTTTGAAACTACCAGTGCCCCATTAGAAGAATGCACTCGTACTCAAAACTGACACGTTAAAAAATTGTGACAATTAACGCTGTTAAAGCTTGGTCTGTATATTTGTCAGTTTGTATGTATCATTTGTATGTGCTTCTAAGATGCCGATAAAATTTGTGTTTACTTTGGAGAAGCATTTAATTTTGTTAGCATTCGTGATGTAAATGACGGTTAAAGATATTACCAGGTGCTCATGAATGAATGCACGTCCTTTTGTGTCCACGCTTTAATTGCTGCTTCATATTCCACCCCCTTGTCACAGGGTTGACTGGGATAGAAGGTGTTGGTTTCGTTTTCTTGGTTCCATGCCAGTTGATTAAACATTGCCTGAATCATTTTTTACCAAAGCAATGCTAACTTTACAGCATGCCCGTCAACTACCGTTGATCCAGTATGTGAGACACGTTATTTCTGCCCCAGCTTGAAGAATCCTTCTTCCTCCCAGGTTCAAGTCTGTTAACGCTGTAGCACTCGGGCTGTATGCCTGGATTAATGGTAGCACAAGTGAAATTTTTTGCACTTATTAGGTTAAAACTTGTACAACATACCCGTAATGTGGGATATGCCAGAAAATAGGTACGGCCAGCCATTCCACAATAATTGGCTACAGCACAAGGGGTCATGCCCCAGAACGAGATATGGACGATATGGAACATGCGATAATAATACCATATATATATAAATAAACATAAATCGCTGGAAATAATATTAAGGAAAATTGGAAATTAGCCAACTACGTTATTTCCCGTGTGTGGTTTTCGCTATTGGCTAATTTCCAATTTTCCTTAATAATACCATAAACACTCTGTCAACCCCTACCGGCTTCTTTATGTCATTCCTGATATTACCAAACTTCTTGAAAAATCGTCAGCTTCCTCAGCCAATTGCGCAGCAAGGTTTTGTCGGGTGGTTTTAAAATGTAGAGTCCTATTTTTCCATCAAGTTAAATTTACGTATGTTGCATGTTTCTTTCTGTGGTGCAGTACAGAAGTCATTGTTGCAGCTCTGTTGCACTGTAAGCAGAATTTTTAGCAAGACCTTGCTTGTTATTTTCAAGCATTATAAAAACGTGCAGTGACATCACTTCAGGTTTGAGTCACTGGTGAAGTTTTGGCCTGTGGGTGGCTGGGTGCTGTTGGACCTGGAACCCAGGAAGGAAGCCAAAACGGCAACAATTTCGCAAACTCTCACACCTGCTTCTCCACAAGTTCGCTTTTCAAAAAGTTTGGAAATACCAAGCATTAGGCCATGCAAAGTTAATTGTTTGGTTTACAGGCGGGTGCTTTAAATAAACGCAGGTCAAACCGTTCCAGACACCATTTTAACCGGCTCGAAACGAACTTTCCAATGGTTCCAATTTCAAACCTCCAGCTCAAACCACTAAGTTATTTGACAAAAAATAAAAAAAAACTTTGAATACTCGATGACGAAATATTGCACATATTAGCAATATTATATTGTTTTTTAGGCCGACTACATACTCTTTCCGCTTTAAGCTAGGGAACGTTAAATAAATGTGGTCAGTTAAATAAAATACCTGGTGCTTCAATTTGCAACCTCACCCGTAAATTAAACAATATTTTTTTTGCATGGTGTTACTAGAGCACAAATAAACACTAGCAAAGTGTAGCACACATCTGATGCCGTTCGGATACTGTAACAATTCTGGAGAGAAGGCGTGGAGGAGCCTATCAGGGATCAAGTAGAGCACCACACAGTGGGGGGCCAACTAACCTTCCTGGTGTTAAGTTTTAGAGCATTGTAGGGATTGGTCAGTAACCGAAACCGAATTTTCGGTTGTGTCAGGTTTTCATACTATGTTCGAAAAATCAAAGATTGATTAATTGATTTGTCTTTATTTTTTTTATTTGTAAATATTTTTTCATTTCTACGTACACTGCATAAATGACAGCAAAGCTCCTAGTCATATAAAAAGAAAGCAGTACAGGAAAATGGTGCCACAGCCAGGCCCATGGTCACGTTGCTGAAAGTGAACGCAGGAGCTAGTTAGAAGCTCTGCAAACAACAAAAAAAAAATGTGTGGCAAAAACCGATACCACCAAACTGATTTTGTGGGCATGTAAAACCGGAACCGAAGTCAAAAGAAAAAATCGACCCATCCCATTGTAGGATACATATTAATGACTAGTTGTGCTCCGGCATAACATACGCCGGTCTAGCAGATTCAACTCGGCGCTGATAGTCAGCATTATTGATTGTTTTAGCTTCGTTTGTTTAATCCTGGTCCCTAACAATCCCTCATCATTAAGTCTGCTCCTAGGCGAAATATACAGGGTGGTCCACAAAAAACTCACGACCCAACATTTTCTCTCCAATTTTTCTAGTTAGCACCCCTCAAAACCAGGATAGGACAGAACACAAATCTAATGAAACACCTGTCCCCTCCTGGTTCTGAGTGGCGCTAACTAGAAAAGTTGAAAAATATTGGGTCGTCAGTTTTCTGAAAGTCCAACTTTTTCTAGCTAGCATCCCCCAGGATAGAACAGAAATCAAAGCTAATCTAACAGGAAGATTTCCATCCTCTCCTGATTCTGAGGGGTGCTAAATAGAAAAGCACCCGTGCTAAAGGTTTCAACTTTGTTCTACAAAAGCTTATTTATTTATTTCCCACAGAAAAATTGTTTGATGCGAAGAAGGTTCAGAGTACACATTCTTAAACGGTGTGCCCTGGGATTTCATAACCGGCCCCGTGCATTGCACAGGCTTCCTCTAGTCTTAATAAAATCCTAATGAAATATCTTACCCAATAGGTTGAAATCATCTGCATCATTCTTATACAATTGATAGGGGTGTGCGAGTAGGACTTGGAAAATGTTGGGTCGTCAGTTTTTTGTGGACCACCCTATATATACATATTTATCATAGAAATGTATACACGGAAATTTTCGATTCCATAGGACTCGGGGTAACTAATAATTTCGTTGAGCAACTAGTCAGCCTTGGTAAACTGTGGGTGCATTATTATGTCTTTCAACCGAGAATTTGGGGTTGTTCAGCCGAGCACACACACTACCAAACAGCTTTTCCATCCTTTTATAACCAGTGTAGGTTTCTGCGATTTTTCGAAGAAAGGTCTCGCAGATATACAGATAAAATGCTTTCCAGGGGGACGATGCTAGATGGATGGTCTCAGAAGATGGGCGCCCTGGCACCGACCCTTTTGTTTGTCGTCTGCTTTTGCTTTTTCCCACAGCATGCACAACAAACGTGTTAAAGCAGCACCTAACCTAACCAACATATTTAAGTGCAGAAAATAAGAAAATTAACCCACAGGAAAATTTGCAGAAAGCTAGCATTATGTTTGCGAAGTTTTTAATTCGCCACAGCAGAACATGGACTTCAGTGTTTATATAAAGAAAAATTTCCAGATGCTTTGGGTTTCACTCCCTCTATGCCTTAGTCGCCACTACATTCGATCTTGTTAACAAGTGACGAAAGAGAGGAGATAAGGTATCTGAAACATTTTTCGTTACAGGGCAATTACATCCATTTTGACATGCATGCTTTACTTTTGTCTACAACTGTCGGCCAGCTGAGGCCGTCAGATGCTTGAGCTCTCACAGCCAATAGAGCTATCTCAATCGGCTGCGAGTCTAAATCGAAAAGTGACATCTGTCGGCATCAATTTCTGCGCGTTCCAGCAAAACAATGGCGGTCTCCGTATCGTGTTTTTGTGATGCAATAATTAAATTGTTGTATCGGACGGACGTACGTAACGTATTCTTAACCGCAATTCTTGTGTTTAGTTATTGTGTAAATGATCCAAAAGTAAAGCATGCATATCAAAATGGATGTAATTGCCCTTTAAAGTTCGAGAAAAAATACGCACAATTTCAGAATCGAAAGAATAATCACCAATATACTCTTGCAAATTTTCGACAAACAGCTCGTCTGTCTTCATAAGGCACAACTATTTGTGGGATCTTTCTCTATCTTCATCCTGTGTATTACCATTCGAATACAGTGTTCCAACCAGTATTAGGCCCTGGGTGTTCATTAAAGCAGCATTACACAACACCCAGGCCCCCTCAAATCCAGGAATACGATTTCTCCTTAAAGAAGAGTTCTGCAGTTTGCTTAAAGATCAGTGGAGTTGTGGGCCTAAAAATATGGGACCCCTCCCCAGGTTGGAACACTATATTCAAATGATAATACACAGGGTGAAGATGTAGAAAGAAGCTTTCCTACAAGTAGTAGTGCCGAATGAAGTCAGACAAGCTGTTTGTCGAAAATTTGCAAGAATATTAGTGATTATATTCTTTCGATTCTGAAATTGTGATGAACTTACCGAGTAATTACCGTTACGGAAGTTTCAATCTGTAACATTTATTTTTTTTTTTTTTTATTGCATGGCACAAAGTAGGCTAACCCTTTTATGACCAGTGTATTCCTTCTTCTGGTATGCAGCAGTTCACCCAAAAAGAATTACTTTAGTTTTCAGTAAATAACTGCTTTGTTGAAGTTGAAATCTACATAACTCTGGATCCCGGCTGAGCTGATAAGAAAAAAAGACAGTAAGGCCGGACAATCACTTTAATCGCTTTTCATTGTTTTCGTGCGCGTGTAATGTCTTTGCTACGGTGCCTAACAATTCCTGGTGCACGAGCTATGAATTGAAAACTATCATCCAAACCATGGATTGTTGCTGGGTAAAATGAAAGAATCCATGTTTCAGCTAAATGCGTATAGTTTTAAATCACACTAAGCTGCGTTGTTAATTTCGAGGCCAGCAGGCCTTGAAATTGGCAGCTGGAAACGACGCAATGGCTTATTTAATTTGTAGATGAAGGCTTTCAGAGCTGAGCTGAATTGTTTCAGAGTGAACAACAACAATCACTGCTGAGCGCGAGCTGGGCATTGCTATCTTGCAAAGTAGTCGTCAGCAATCAAACCTCTAAGTGAAAACAAAACAATAATACGCCATTGTTAGGCGACCATAAGCCGCCGATTTATTTCCTTCTCCCAGAAAAGAAAAATGGCAAAGCATCCGTGCTTATTTAATTAGCAGATGAAGGCTTTCAAAGCTGAGCTCCGGGCAAACGGGTCCCGGCTGCGTTGTACCCGGGAATGATGCTTGAGCATGCCAATTTTTAAAACAGTGCATCCAGTGATTTGAGCTATGGGATGCGCTGAGTGAGTGAAGCGAAGCGAACGAAAATCAGTGTTTGTCATCTAGTGTATGCAAAAATTGGATTCAAGAAACTTAATTCCGTGAAAGCGTTACTTAGCCAGTGTGCGTGAAAAATGGGAGTGAGGAGTGGGAGCGGGGAAGAAACTTCCAGAAACATCCAGAATATAGGAAATGGTGCATCTAACACCAGCCGTGCCAAAGCACCCGTGCTAAAGGTTTCAACTTTGTTCTACAAAAGCTTATTTATTTATTTCCCACAGAAAAATTGTTTGATGCGAAGAAGGTTCAGAGTGCACATTCTTAAACGGTGTGCCCTGGGATTTCATAACCGGCCCCGTGCATTGCACAGGCTTCCTCTAGTCTTAATAAAATCCTAATGAAATATCTTACCCAATAGGTTGAAATCATCTGCATCATTCTTATACAATTGATAGGGGTGTGCGAGTAGGATAATTTGAATTCGAGTCGAGTTGAGTCGAGCCGAGTTTGCAACAGAAGAATTGAGTATCGAGCAGAGTTCGAGTTTTTGGTCAACACACTTATTTTGCAAGTGTCTTTTATTTATTTGTTAGTGTAATAACAACTAAGATGCTACTTAATGGACTGTGCTAGTCAAGTCTACAAGTAGTTTTCCAGTTTTTAGGACATATCTTTAAATGGTTTGAGCTAGAGGCTCTTAATGTGCACCACCGGAAAGTTCTCGTCGAGACGATGAATTTGGTATATTAGAACGTCAAAATCGGTCAAAAATTGGCGAAGTTATCTCATATTCACCGGATTCGAGTTTGGTTGGGCTATATCGAGTCGAGTTTGAGCAGATAGGAAACTCAACTCGACTCGAAACTTTCGAGGCTCGCACACCCCTAACAATTGATGAATTGTTATCATCAGGATTCGCACAAGATCGACGAAACAAACTCAAATAAGGTTGCTCTGCTACAAATAGAGTCCAGTTTTAGCGATGGACAGCAAACATCTACTCAATCAATAAACTTTCACGTTTTAATCATGGGCGGAAAAAAATGTGTTTCGTGATTTTTTTCGTGTTGTTATTGTCACAAGCAATAGATTACATTGCCCTCTTGTTCCAACAATGATCAGCAAGTTGTTTTAGAATCGTTTAATATTGCCACAACGCTCCTGAAGTATTATTGTTGCAACCTAGAAGGCTTTGAAAAACTTAACTCACCAGTCCTCAGTGTTGGAACAAAGAGGATACTATCTGATCTGACTAAGTTGTAACCCTACAGTGTTTAAACCATGAGTTTTTCCCTTCAGTCAACAACCATGATTTTGGTTAGCTTCGTATAAAGAAAGATATGCATTTATACTGCGGGACCATTTCCAATTTTTCTCTAAATTGGTGGCTGGTGTCCCCATGCCTAACGCTTAGGTTACGTTTTCTTTTTTGACTGTGTCTTTGGTACCGGCGATGGGATCCAGGTTTGAAAGACTTGGTCCCAGTGAACTTGTTGAAAACTACGCCTTGATCTTGTTAAAGAGAATCTAACCTGCCTAATCATATGATACTTAAACCTAATCAAGTTTAAACTAATCTGGGTTTTCCTAAAGACTATGCTTTTTGTGTTTGCGGGGATCCATAGTAGCACAGCTGCAGTCCCGGCAACGCATCTAAGCCAGACTTGAAACAGTTACTGACCAACTGCGCTTCTTTCGTACATGCGTTTTAAAAAGGGAGATGTTGAATTTAGTTGCAAATTTTAATTTGGTTGACATTTGGTAGCTTTCGTATCATAGTTCTAGCACCATTTAATTTTTACAAGGGGCTGAGATATCGGTAGATAATGTTAAGTTATTCCCGCACTTTTGGACTATGAAATATTAAGTTGCTCCCATACTTTTAAACAATAAAATGAAAAGTTATTCCCATACTTGTACTCCCATTTTTAAACAATGCTTTAACAATAGATAACAATGCTTGAAAACCGAAAAAGCAGGGTTAGAAGTTAGGTTAGGTCAGTGGCCCTGGCTTGAATTTCACCAAGCAGAGTAAGGAGTTTTACTGCTAAATGTTTTCTTTTCTTCGGCTTTTTTCTAGACTTTTTGCAGCTTAGTTTTTTTTTACCTAGATTAGTTTTAACAACTGGTGCTAACGTATGGAACAACAAAAGAGAAACCTTAGTAGAGCTTTCATTAGTTTCGCCCCAATTATATATCCATGCCTTCCAGGGTTGGCAATGATTTAATCAGTGATTAAATCATTGATTAAATCATCAATAAAAATCATTGATTAAATCATCAATAAAAATCATTGATTTAAATCATTTTAAAATTAATATGAAATTAATGCAAAACTGCAAGAAATATGCAAAATAAGATAAATAAGCAAAAAAGTTTCCAGCAAGCTCCAACACTAGCTCATTATTTGGCTAAGAGGGGGGGGGGGGGGGGATTTGGGTAAGTTTATTACTCCAGCAGTTATGGGTAAAAACTTACGGAAGAGGGGTACGACTCTGGGATCGATTAATTGGGTTATGAAACTTACACAAATATAGTTCCAGTGCTCATTAAATATAAAGCCAAACCATTCTTTCAATATATGTTCATCCAAAACGTTGTCAGTTCGGTCTAACCGCTCAAACAAAGTAGGACAAAGTGAACTAGGAGATGTTCGATGTAGCAGAACAGTTGCACACTGCAACTGCCTCCACTGCACATGTGGAAAGGATATGTCATAGTTTGGACTGGTACAATGCAAACTTCGAAATCGTTTAGGCTTAGGCAAAGCTGCCAATTTAAAGTTTTTGTTTAAATCTATGAATCAAAAACGTTACAGGAAACTAAGCTAAAGTGTCTTTGACTAGTAGCAATTAGCAAATGACAAAACCCAATTATTCGTGACAAATTGAAGATATTTTGGGTAGGAAAGCCAACCAAGTTACCATAATTGAAGCTACATTGAGCATGAAACTATAGCCTAGTAAGTTGTCATTTAGGCTAATTACTTATCGTAGCAGCTACTTTGAGTACGATACAATAGCCTACTACTAAGTTCTTGTAATTACTGCTGAATTTATCTTGAGTATGAAACAACAGCCTACTATAAGTTATAGGTTGCCATCATTACTGTTAAAGCTTTTTGAATATGCTATTGTAGCCTACTACAGTGTATTACTAAAATAATTTTCAAGTTATTTTTGTGTATGCGGTGGCCCACAACTTTTAAATAATGTTTACTCAAGTTTTGGAAAAAATCATTGATTAAATCAAAAAAATCATTGATTTAAATAAAAAAAAAATCATTGATTTAAATCAAAAAAATTGATTATTTAGATTTTTTGCAAAACATCATGATTTTTTTTCCAACCCTGATGCCTTTCTCCTCTCCCTCCATCATCTCACATGTGAAGCAACACCAGCTTTCTTCCTGCCTGCCAAACCTTTCTACGACAGTTGCCCCAGTACGATCATTCCACCTCTCAGTATACCTGCAACGACATTAATTCCCCAACTCATCCCGTTTTAAGGCAATACACTACCACGCAATAGCAGTATATACACAGGGTGCCAAAAGAGGTTTCCCTCTTTTCCACACGTGAAATAACTTCTTGCTTTTCCCCCCGCAGCTTTTCAACTTCCGTTGTTCCTCCTCTCTCGGTATACCTGCAACGACATTAATTCTCCGACTCGCCCCGTTTAAGACAACACAATAGCAGTGTACACAGGGTTTTTCTCCGCTGCTCTTCTACTTCTGTCGTTTGGTTATTAAAAATGTAGATAGAGGAGGAAAATAGACCACACACAAATTTCTTTCAAGACTTATTTTACTAAAATTAAATTTGGGCGCTGCCGACATAACGACGACACCGTAGAAATAAGAAAACAAAACGATCGAAAGTGCTATGTTTTTTGTCGTCGTCATCGCCATGCTTTCTTTCCCCAAATTATGTACACATCTGTTATGCACTTTCTTTTGCACACGCGCGCACACACAAATATACTATACAATATAACATATATATTTCAATCAGAATTCACATTTACACCCTGGCATTTAACGGATACATTTCGTACAATGAAAAAAATAATAATTTCCTTCCGAAATGATGATTGTGTAACAAAAAAGTTGTAACCAATTAAAAAAAAATTATATTACCTAGCATCTGCTAACAAGATGGAATCGACTGTACATGAAAATGAATAAACTTTTGAGCTCAAGATCCCATAATGTTTTGTTTCTCCTTTCCCCTTCGCACAATCTATGTACTCCGTTAAGTCGGCTGATAACAGCGTTTCGAGACAACATGCCACCTTGTGATTGTTTTACAAACATCCACAATTCTTCTCGACTTGTTGAAATAAATTGATCGCATTATTAGATCACACTTTTCAACAGTGTGTTCGCGATTCAATGGCCGGCTAGCCAGCTAGTCGGCCTTATTACACCATCACAACGTCATCGTCGTGATCCAAGTCCTTGATGCATTCTAAACTGCTTGGCCTGTGTCGGTCTTATATTTTCACCCGTGTATGACTTCAGTCAATGTTTGGAGATGCCGACTTGCGGTAAACTTCGCCAAATTTGGACATGTACTTCTTGACAAAGTCCTTCGCTTTGTGCTTGACATTGTCATTGCATTCCAAATCTTCGATGCTGTGGCAATGCTTTAATTCCTTGGCCATTACAAAGTGCGTCAACTAAAAAGAGAACATGTAGAACTGAATGAAGTGAAGTAGTCTTGTTGGAAATTCTAACATTTAGTACGTGAACACTTCAAAACAAAAGAAAACACTGAAGCATAACAAAATATCGTACACAAAAATATAAACAATCAATAATTAGGGATACGTAATTTTACGATATTTTTCAGCCATATCCGCGGCAATTTCTGCTTCGAGTTGGACAAAATTCAGGAAAATTTTTTTTTCAATTCTGTGGCACATAGTGTAGACAAACGAAACAGCTATATTGCTCAATATCAAACCGATTTCAACTAAAAAAAAAGTACCTCTACTTCGTGACCTAAGTGCCTTTTATCCCGCTAAAACTCGAAGTACAGCATTGTTAACTCTAATCAACAAGAGAACAATCTCAGTTACACTTCTGCTTAGTCTTTCTCATAATAAAATTCATTTTTTTCTATGCTCTTTTTGGAATTTGACAGAAGAAATTCACATTAAAGCGAGTTTTCCGAAATCCCGCGACATCAACAATATTTTTTTGTAAACTACAGACGTCCACTAATTCACTACGCTGAGAACTTTCTCGTATTTTTCATATTTCAAGCATTCGCAAAATCTGCGAAAAAACTGATCGTGGAAATTACTTATCTCCATCAATAATTCCCTGAATGACGACATTCCAAATGACAATACCGAAGCTGTGGAGGATTCGAGGGAAGTGCAATGGTGTCCAGAACATTCCACAAAATTGTAACTACTTGAATACATAGGCCCTTATGGCCTAACACGCAAGCGTATTTCTCCGAATATAAGACAAGCAGTATTTTTGGGGTCGCGTATTCCAAAGAAATAAATGGCTGCGATTAAAACGGGTGACTAGCAAGGCATTTATAAGGCTTGTTATTACATTTATTAGTTTGTATACTACAAAACTTACGTGGTACTGGGTTTAAAGTCCAAAATTGTAATGACTTTGATTTTGGACTACTTACTGAGGCCAATTTCAGAATATATTTAGTTTTTTCGAAATAATCCAAAAACCAATTGAGCAAATGGCTTGAGAATAGCACCATTGGATAGCTTTCGTAAAATCGATTTGAATGGTATATTCAAACATCAAAATCTACCAAAATTTGACAGAGTTACGGGTTTGTACATGAGTATAAGATGATGGTGCTGTTTTAAGGGTATAAATTTAAAAAAAGTATTATCTTATATTCAGAGAAATATGGTAAGTTTTCGAAAGCTACTGTTGACCGTTGGTGGGGCTGCAGCAGCGCCAATGCTTCCAGTGGCAGGAATTGGAGTTTTCGCTTGGTTTTGCCTGGTGTCGAGCGTACTGCAGGGCCAAGGTAGGTTGTTTTTTTTTTTTATGAATTTTGGATAGATTTGAAGGGTCCTAACATTAGGTTAGTAAGGCATTTTTTGTTGATTTCAACGGTCGGTGTTTCGAGTGCAAGACATCATTTTTCATTACCATATTACTACGAACATAGGACAGTAATTTCTTTTTCAAATTTATACCATTACAACAGCAGCATCGTCTTATACTTAGAGGTGTACCGATGTTGGCTTCGGACATCAGAAATCGGCCATTTTTGGCTACATCGGTCATCGGAGCATCGGATAAGTTTTAGGCAGCAGATGTTAAAACATCAAATATCCAAAATTGTATTAAATCATTTTGTTACAGATGAGCCTATAATTAACTTCTGGGTGCTAAATTTTAGACCTACCTAAATTTTAAACTTTATTTGTGAAATCGGCTGAATTATTTTTGACTCCCATGAAAAATGTAACTTAGTTTCACTTACTTTCTTAACCCTTTTAGGCCTACGCCATTTTTTCAATTCTCGAGCGAACAAGCCTATGGCTGCAACATGGCTGCCATGAACAAGTTGCATGCCTCACGAAAAAATCCTGAAGTTTGACTACGTGAACAGCGACAACGAAAGTTTCAACTTACAGTACTCAGAATGATAACATCCAATCGATATTCTTCCGTCACAACGCGTGTTATTACTTCCGAAATCATTATTTTATGTTTTATTACCGTAAAAATAGTTTAAAGTTGCTTTATTTCTTCGAGATTCACGATCGATTACAGCTCACTACCAAATCGTTGCCGGACGCCATAATGACCGGCTGCCCGCAATGCGACGCCCTGCTGCTGGCGCCAATGGCTGCGACTTTGACTCGCTTCGCGTGACGTCACTCGCTAACGGCCGAAGAGTCACGTGCCGCAAACGAGCCAATCAGCGCTCGCGAAAGCTCGCGAGGCCGAAGCGTTTGAACAACGGTCGTTGAAACAGGACATTTCATTGGAGGAATACAGGCAGTGATGTTGGAGTTGATGACGTCATTTTTCGCGGACCAGAAAATTGGGAATCCCCTCTCTCGAACACGACCCAGATGGCGGTTGTACGTTGCGTCGTTCCAGAGATACGATCGTTTGAACCAAGGGCTATTTTCAGCAAATAAATGCAATTTCACGTCCATTTTGGCGACGATGCCAACAATAACATTAACAGATGATATTAAATACAGATGATGGTAATAAACAGATGATATTAAATTAACCTAAATAAACCGAAAATGTATGCCCCAAATTACGTAATTCAATCGGAGTTACGCCTCCGATGTACGCAATAGGAATTTTTTTTTTAACAGGGTGTAGAACTCGGCTGAACCGGGCTAATGATACATCGTCGTGTAGGCTTTTTCGCAGTGGAATTGCGATGACGACATATCGTCGCTTAGGCCTAAAAGGGTTAAACATCGTACCCCGAAACATCGGAATCGGATATCGGCCAATGTTTTTTCAACATCGGAATCGGTATTTTAGCACTTACTTATACTTGCGCGCAAATCCATAACTTGATTAAATTTTGTTCCTATTTTGATGTTTGAATAGACCATTTGAATCATTTTTCTGAGAGCTATCCAATGGTGCTAACCTCAAGCCAGTTGCTTAATAGTTTTTTCATTATTTAGCAAAAACTAAATAGTTTTAAAAAGCAGTACAAAATCAAAGATGTTATTAAAATTTTGGGCTTAAGAGTCCAAATCTAGCTGAATTTACTATTATACAAACTAAGACACAATACGAAGCCTAATAAAAACCTTGTTAAAGTCACCCGCTAGCCCAAAATTATTACTCGTTTTTGCTTCATGCCCTAGGCCAATCGAAATAATCGTACAAATTTTCATGGAGAATTTAACAGCTGCCAACATTCCCTGTTTATTCCAGCTTGTTTTAACTGCATTTAAAGAGGATTTTTGTTTCCTGGATGCATCCGTGTGGCGAGTTATATGCTTGAAGAGTTTAGCTTCCCAGATAAGCCCCAGTAAGGAAATGGAAATTTGCATGCTCAAAGAAGGAACTGTAGTGGCAGCACCGTTAATATGAATTCTGAATATGGAGTTAAAACTGAACACTAAGTGCTTTCTAGGTAATTAGCTTTAGTAGCTAGAATTAAAAGGCGTCAATGAAGTTGACACTATCACAACTGCTACCTCAGGTAGAAAATTGGCAATCGGTGGATTTTTGCCCACCGAACCGATTTTTATCGATCAGCTGCAAATCTAAAATAATCGATTCGGTATACCCTTAGCACAGCTTATAAATTTTGTTCTAGCACAAATATCTGTGAAAAAGCTGATTTTTTTTTTGAATTTTGTAAACTGCTGCTGAGCTTCGCCACCACTTGCTGAGGAGAAAGCAGAGAAGCAACTTAATAACGTTTTCACAGACTGAGTGACAGACAGTCTCTTTACCTCGCCTTTACAGGACTTATATTTTCCTTCAAGGTAAATCGAATAAAATCTAAGTAATGACCACTTTCTTACTTTTCTGGCCAAGTGCTTGAAGTCTTCCGTTGAAGTTATTCGACCAAGTTTACACTCTTTTTTCCTAAATGGATTGAGGCACTGGACGATGAATTGTGACATTTTTCCACGAAAGTGCTCTTTGATTCGCTTGACTAGCTCGCTGGAGTGGTCTATACCGTCATTCTTTGACGACTTTTTGGAAGATTCACCTTTTTTCTTGGACTGCAAGTAAGACAAAAAAAAAAGATTTTTACAGCATTGCCATTTTGTCAAAAACTTAAAATTGTAAGTTTCACAAGTAACAGCTTCCACTAACCATTACAAAGTTTAAAAAAAAATGTGTCTCATGTTTCGCACCTCCTAAACAGCTCTGCATAACTTCTTCATCTGGAAAAAGTTGATCACTCATATTGCTCATTTTCAAAATAAAGATGCAGCGCTCAAAATAAAGATCTTGCGAGTTTTTGACAAAAATACTTTTATCTTCATCAGGCACTTCAAGGGTTTTTAGGAGTTTCTCTGGTCACAACTTCGGCTTTCAATCTCGTTTGAATTTGGTTGACACTGCAGCCTCTGGTATTTTGTAGGCCGCCTATCTCTATGCCTATCTTCCCACTCTAACCTAAGCTGCACATCTTGGTCGCAATTTACAAGGTACATTACATTTGGATTCGAGGGGCCTTGTATGTTCATAAGAGGTACGCCATGCAGAGATTTTTTTTTGTCAAAACTCGCAAGATTGACTGTGTCGTTATTTTGAAAATGAGCGTAATAACTAATAAGTGACGAACTTTTTCCAGTTGAATAGAGTGAGTTGCGTACTATACCCAGTAACGGTTTTTTTTATAACTCCTCCTAAATACGAAAAGCAGTAACGAAGCAAAAAGAAAATTGTGTACTAGAAATGGGACAGTAATCTCTTGGTTGAGTGGTAGAATTCAAATTTGAACTTGTCCATCACCAAATTAAAAGGCAGCACTGAACCCGGACTAGAACTACCGAACTTCGGCAGGTTTAGTTAGGTACAAAAAAGAACTTAAAATACAACTTAGGGAGGAATGCTGAAATTTTTTTCTTTCACTTTTTTGTGGTTAATATTAACCCTCTGGGCCCTAAGGTTTTCGTTTCTTAACTCAAACGTATATAATGTAAAGCCGATATATCGGCTTCTAGGGCTCAGAGGGTTAAACACACCATATTTACCCAGTTAGAAGCACCCCCCATACGAAATGTTGACACTTATTATTTTTGTCCCCCATTTATAAGTGCCTACATAAAATACGCAAACTTAAAGAAATAAATAAAAAATCGGGCCTGCGGGTTATACGGGAGTTTTTTTGGCATGTTTAAACAGAAAAAGGCCCGTTTCTCTATAAGCCTAAAAGTTCACCTACCAAACTCAGCGGCAGCAGTGATACAAATCACGTGAAAACCGAGTTAAAAATCTTAATTTTTCCATAAAATTTTTGGTAAAATTTAATTGTTAACATCGTTATTTCAAGTCAACTTAGAATAAATAGCGTCAATTTCATTCAAGTTTGAGCGTCGCGTCTTTCTTCCTCCATGATCGCATAGTTGGTCGATTACTCCGTTCTTGTCCAATTTCCTGTTCCTGCACAGACGATGGTGGTGATGACGAGAGAAGAGTGCGTGGAGCATGTAATCGATAAGCTGTTTTAGTGTGCATTATAGCAATGGCGTTTTTCACGGACGAGCAGCGTGCACTGCTGATTATTACGATACCATGTATGCAGTATAAAGGTAGTAGACAATACTAAAAGGCAAAATAGTTTTTATTTTACCTTATAATAAAGATAATAATGTTTTGGAAGGCCAACAGCAGCTGGTATTAAGTATGCACTAGTGACGTTTTTTACTTCCAGATATAACTGGGTAAATATGGTACTTTCCAGGAAGTTTTAACATATCTGATCATTGGTTAAACAACACAACTAAGGCAGCTTACTGCTATTTATTGGAAATTCAAATTACGTACTTGCGTTAATACTCAAAATGAATCCTTTACATTCCCAATACTATTTTTTTTAATACATCTTAACCAATGGTATCAATCGGGAAGAAAAAGTAGGCGTTAAAAGGGCATCTGGCTCGGTGAACCAAGTTCTAATAAGTCTGGTCTAACAAAGGGCGGGTCAGCACAGCCATTCCAAATTAGACGTGGCTTTTATGCTATGCCCTCGCCTTTACTGACGAAATAAAAGATTCGTTACGGAACCTGTTGAACCAGTTATAAAAAAAACATTTAGAGCCAACTACTTTTGATGATTAAGGCCACGACAAAAAAATTGTTCGGTTTACGGGCGAGGTTGCAAATTGAAGCACTAGGCAACCAGGCATTTTATTTTATTTAACTGACCACGTTTCTTTAACAAGTAAAGCTGAAAACGTATGTAGAAAGCCTAAAAAATTATAATATATGGCAAAAAAATGTAATATATTGTTAATTAGTCATTTGTCATCTAGTATTCATTGTTTTTTTTTAAAGTTTTTTGCACATAACTTTTTATTGGTTTGAGATAGAGGGTTGAAATTAGCACCATTGAAAAGCTCGTTTCGAGCCGGTTAAAATGGTATATTGGAATGTCAAAAACTGTCAAAATTTGGCGGAACTATGATTTTTAGCGGATAGACCAAGATTCAAATAAAATATTTTGACCCGCGATAATTTAACGCACCCGCCTGTAAACCAAACAATAAACTTTGCATGGCCTAATTTAATCATGATCTAAAACTATGTATTTTAAAGCTTTCTTAGGTGATGTTTTGACATCTCACATGTAAGACCTAACACACAAAATTATGTAAGTTAGGTAAAGGGCAATTACATCCATTTTGACATGCATGTTCGACTTTTGGATCACTTACACAATAACTAAACACAAGAATTGCGGTACGAATACTTTACGTACGTCCGATAAAACAATTTAATTACTGCATCACCAAAACACGACATGGAGATCGCCATTGTTTTGCTGAAACGCGCAGAAATTAATGCCGACAGACGGAGCTCTTTGATTTCGACTCACAGCCGATTGAGATAGCGGTGTTGACTCTGAGGAGCTCAAGCGTCTGACGGCCTTAGCTCAAATCTACAGTAGTGGCCAGCTAAGGCCATCAGACGCTTGAGCTACTCACAGTCAACACAGCTATCTCAATTGGCTGCGAGTCAAAATCGAAAAGTGACATCTGTCGGCATTAATTTCTGCGCGTTCCAGCAAAACAATGGCGATCTCCGTGTCGTGTTTGGTGATGCATTAATTAAATTGTTGTATCGGACGTACGCAACGTATTCTTACCGCAACTCATGCGTTTAGTTATTGTGTAAGTGATCCAAAAGTCGAACGTGATGTCAAAATGGATGCAATTGCCCTGTAAGTTGAATTTGGTAGCCATAATTTATTAATTACCGTTAAACCTCACTATAACAATACATCTTAGAACAATAAACCTGTTATAACAGTACTATTTTTCAGACTCTTCTAGAAGCAAAGCATGCAAAAGTGCCATTTTATAAGATAAACCTGATAAAACATTCTATTTCCAAGGACCCTTGGACATTGTTATAAAGAGGTTTCACTGTATACGTAATTCATTTTGTGGGAGAAAAGGCCTATCTGCTTCCTTCATTTCATTTTTAACCAAAGCAAAAGCTGCCTTTAATGACTGCCATCCAGGCCTTACCCTATATTATTACAGGAAGCAATCCAGGATGAATTCAGGAATGGGCGAACCAACTCAACCACTGCACAAGACTGATTGCACCATGTTTTACTTTTATAAATAATTTTTTAATTTATTATTCGTAATTGCAAATTTTAAATAATGATTTTCTTTTTGACATTTTGGATTAAGTTATTTAGTGGTTTTATTTATACATGCATATAAAACCTACTTAAAATCATTTCGGAAAAAAAATTTGATGGAAAAACTGTTTTCTCCCCTGATTTTTTGCAGCGAGTATTAAACACGATTCCCCAAATGCGTATCATTGGTTGACCATTAAACCAGCAAACTCTACTTTTTTAGAAATTCTACTAATTTTCCAATGTACAAGAAAGCCCGGTTATGCTTGGTACAAGAATGCCTTTGGTCATGAGCGTGTCCTGAGAGCTCCATTCGAGAGCGCTAGTAAGAAATATAGATGAAAAAAGGAGGGCTGCGCTAAGTCCATAAAAAGGCGTCTGTGAGGTACCTTTGATTAAGAAGTGAAGCAAAGAGTGTAGGAAGTAAGGCAGGCATTTGCTGACAATTTGGTTCAAATTCAAGACATGCCACAATGCAGAGTACATAAAAGCAGTATATCATACGAAATTACTTCTACCGTATTCGCCGTTTGGCTTACGAGTTACGACCAATCAATTGTCTTTATAGAACTTTACCTTTTTAGAAGAGGATGACCCACTGCTTTTGGATTTTGGCGGCGGCTCTTCGTACGGTGGCGTACCGTAATGGGGTGCTTGATCTTCTGATGGCTCCCATGCTGGCGGCTCCCACTGAGTTTGCCTGCAACATACAAAGCGGTTTACATCACATCCTAAATGTAAAATAGGTGCACAAAAATTGACTATAGTTAACACGCACATGCTGATATTAATTTCTTGTCCTGGTAGAATTTAGCCATAGACTTAAATCTGCATTCGTTTGCTTATGAACACGTTAACAATGTAGGTCAACACAATTTTTTTGGCCCAAATTATACGAGGCAAAACTAGTGTGCCAACCAAGATGATCTAACATCTCTCGTAGACAAAGACGGGTATGGATTACTCGTCCCTGTGGATAAAGATGTAAACTATTAAAAGCTGCGCTGTTACTGGTACAGGTATCTTTTTAGACACAGCAAATGTTTGAGAGTCAACAAATTCACTATTTAACGCATTTCACGAATTCACGAATTAAGGCACTTAACAGTATTAACGCAGTCTCAAGGAAGCTAAATATCAGTCTAGAAGTAAGTGTTGATACAATTTTCCAGAAAGTTGTCAAGTTGACATCGTTTTCAATTCTCCCTGAAGAGCGTAATCCACGCCGGAAGTTAATTAAAAAAGCTGCACCGAACACGAACTGAACCGAACAAACTTTAAATAAGCGAAACACCGAACCCTTTCGAAACCAACAAAATGTACCAAACCAATCACCCTGTAAAATAAGATTTAAAACAAAAAGATTCATATTTACCAAAGCACAAGTTCCTCAACAAATAATAATAATAATAATATAATAATATATGATTATTATGACTGGACTTGTAAGTGTACAGATGTGAACCCCTAAAATGCACGCTCCCATAATCGATAACCGGCACATGTTATAAAATGATGTGATAAAATTGTGTATTTCAGATTTTTAACATTGTTGTCCTAATGATGTTGGCAAAAAACGGCCAATTGCTGATGTCAACATTGGTGCATCCCTACTCTCCAGGTTCACTACAAGCAACAAAAGCCTCACACGTGTCTTAAAAATGATGTACTCAGAGGTTCATATTGTAATGGTAGTGGAGAAAATAATGAATGTACGCATCAGAAACTAATATGATACATTATCCGTAAATGGAACAATCCATCGTTGGTAGAAGTGTGAGATGTTAAGATTCAACACAATCTCACAGGTCACTAATTCGTAGCAACCACGCTATTTCTATCATTACCATTGTCTATTAATATGTGTGAAGCTAGTGTTCTGATGTCAGCAGATACAAACTTAATACCACAGGATGCATCACTCACCTCGTTACGGCATGGTAATAATACACGCGCCCCTCCGCGTCTTTGGCGGTCTTCCAGTTGGGTGGCAGTTTCACTGGTTTGGGCTTTGGGGATTCCAATGGCGGTGGCGGTGACCCCTCCACAACAGATAGTAGGCGTGGCTGCGACCAAGCCTGTTGTACAAAAATTCAGTATCAGTTAGCTCAACTTACGCAATGCACCACCACCGAAAATCACAAGCTAGACCAGTTGACGAATGCACTAGTGTTCTCTAAGGCTGCACACGCTGCACCGACTCCAACTTTACTGACATGGCATTGATACCGATCCAGTTTTTATAATTTTGCCGACACTGGTACCGATACCAACAACCAAAATTTAATACCCAACTTTTTATCAACCATCATAATATGGTGTAGTTTTCTTCAAAGGTCTAATATACTATTAGACAATTTTTTTTTTTAAATGGTACTCTACTCTTAAACTCTTACAAAAAAAGATACTCTGTTTTCCTGAGCAAAATGCCGCAAACCGTGTGTTATTCCCTTCTAGGTGATTTCGCTCACTTTCAAAATAAAGACAAACACAGAATGTTGTGAATTTTAAATAGTGTAGCAATGTCTTCGTCAGACACAATTGAGGATAAAGTTCACTAGTTTACAACTTCTGTTGGATTTTTTATTTCAAGGAATCCAATTGCAGCTTGTTTCGTGTTATTCTCTCGAACAGTTCCCGAATTATGGATATTTCAGCTAAAATTGCCAGTAACGATCCGATACCAATACTCCAAATATCGGCAACGGCAACTGATCCAATCCAGTATCGGTATAGGTGCAGTCTTAGTCATATGGTTAAAAAGAATATGAAACATTTATTTGCCTTGAAATGTGGAGCAAGTTGCATGCAGTTTCTAAATTTCTTTCTAAATCTTTCTAAATTTCTTTTTAGTTTGTAAAATACTATTGCAAGCATCGCAGTAAGATGCTAGTTGAATTACAAATTACAAGAGTAATTAAAACACTTCTGAACAGATTAATTAAAACAAGTCTGTAAATGTTACTTGGTACTAGATTATACGCCTAAGTGTAAAAGCAACCAGTTGCAGCTTTTTTAATAGTAAAAGTGCTAGTCGTTTTAAACTATCACTCTACCACCGATAGTTTACATTATTTTACCTTCCCGTGGTCAGTAAAATAGTTAGTTACATTTTCATAGTTATATTAGGTAAAAAAAAAAAGCAGTTTGTCACGTTAATTTTTGTTATCAAATCCTTTTTTCTGCAATGTGTTACATCAAGTTTGGCACCACCAACAAGTCAACTCGCGGTGCAATGCAGTGCGGGTCAAACAAAAAAACAAATCTTAATAAATTTCAGAAAAAAGAGAATACCATACCAGTACTCCTTGCGAATTTTCGGTAGACTGGGAACGTCTGTCTTCATCAGGCACTACTACACTCTTGAAAAAGGTTGTTTACATTCTCCTCATCTTTTGAGCTCTGCGTTCCAGAGGCCACGCCATTTTGGAACGCAGAGCTCAAAAGATGAGGAGAATGTAAACAACCGTTTTCAAGAGTGTAGTAGTGCCTGATGAGGACAGATTTCCCAGTCTGTCGAAAATTTGCAAGGAATACTGGTATGGTAATCTCTTTTTTCTGAAATTGTGCATATTTAGGTCCTGAACTTGAGAGATGGATTTTAAGAGTAAAAACCGCTACTGAAGTAGTATTCGTTTCGCCCTTGTCACAACCGCTACGGAATTTTCAATCTTAATAAACTAGAATAAAAGTGTATACTGTTGCTGGGAAGTACAGACAAATTTCTATAAACACCGCACACTCGCATACATTTAAAATACAAATAAGGCTACTAAAATTAAATAAATGTATGCACAACTGAACTACTGATAGGATAAAATACCGTCGAACAGAACGTCATGTTTTGCAGAATTTTCATTTTGCACTTGGCGCAGACAGCGATGTAAGCCAAACAACAGCTCATCGCGTGGATGTAAGTGCCCATTATGTATACAAAAAAAAAAGTAAAGCAGAACACGCTCGAGTCCAATTAACAGTAATATAACAGTTCACGAACAAAACAGCTCACATGCGTTGAGCAGTAAAAAAAAAAAACACCTCTTTACAAACTGCATTAACACCACTTACTGCTTGATCCTGCGGAGCCAGTTGAATTACTGCAGCTGGAGTGCTAGTCACGGGCGAGGCTACTACCCCCTGAGGAGGGTAGTACATCGTCTGCGTGGGGGAAGGCGCTACGAAGCGTGCAGGTGGAGGAGCCTGCGCCACCGCTGGCGGAGGTAGGAAAGGAGGTGGCTGCAGGACAAAAGTTTGATAAAGTTAATAATGCTATATTAATTTGCCAGTTACAGGTTAGCTTAACGACAAGTATAGCTTAAGTAGGAGGTGTCAACCCACACAGAAAGATAGTCAGAAAAAGAAATTCATAGAAACATTTCAGCACTCAAAACCATGGAGACACTGGGTAAGAGTTAGACCAAAATGGAACAAAATAGGTCCATAACTGTGTTTAAAAACCATTAAACAATTTCCTTTAGGCAATTAAAAAAAAGAAAGTTGTTTCTCAGGCTAAAAAAAAATTTTCCATGCGAGCGGGCGGTTTTTTTTTTTACATTCTTTTTTTCTAGCAAACCAACAACAATAATTGCTGTTGTTAAGAGTGATAATATATAGTAGTAATAATAAGAGTAATGATGATATACTCTGATCCCTATTGCTGGTGTGGTGCTCGTGATGGTTTTTTTTTTGTTTTTCTGTCTGGTGTCTCGTAATCGTATTTTGTTGCAAGCGCTGCGGCGATGCCTGAGAAAACTTTTTTTTTTTTAAATGGCCTTATATTTTGCTTTTCAAATTGGCAAATTAATATCTGTAAACAACTTCATTATTACACAAAAACACACTATTGTGCAAACACCTGACTGCGGCTTGGTTCTTGGTCATCGACTTGCAGCTCTAAACTAACAAGTTGTTCGTGACAGTGTCAAATTGAGTGATGGTCCACTTGAATGCTGCACCCGTAGACTCAGTAATTAAGTTGTGTAGTCTACACTGGCTAATTCACCCTCAATGCAGTATATCGCTTAGTTTACACATAGTGGGCTGAAAACACCCAACTACTATGTCTACCCTTATTAAGTAGGGTTACACATTTTTATCAATATCGTATGTCTAGTTACTGGTAATTGGGGGATTGCTCGGTAAAGTATACGGCTGAATAATAATTCAGTATTCAGCTTATTCACCCAATATTCGTTATTAGGCGGAATAATTCCGTATTCGGTCAAATACGTCGAATTGTTCAGTACCGAATATTCCATATTCGGCAGTTTAAGTATTTGGTTGTATATTCGGTAGGTTGAGTACTCGGTTGTACATTCGAGTATATGTTATTCGGCAGGTAAGCATTCGGCAAATTTCATATTTGGTGCACCTCTAAACACTATAAATGGCACAAAATTCGGTAAGCATTTTTTTAAGGACTGAATATTTTTAGGTAAGATTTTCACCGTTGTCCTATTGTGCTTCCTTTACTGCCATACGATATCCAGCGATTAGTGTGTACTCTATACAATCAACTAGTGTTGGGCAACACCAGACATTTTTCAGCCGGTACCAAGTACCCAGCATTCGGTTTTCCCCGGTACTAATGAATGAGGCGTTGTCTGGTATTATGGTGCTATGCTGCCAACAGTGGATTTTTTTTATAAATAATAAATTTATATTGAAAAATTTGCTTTGTTGATACAGTTTTTATGAGAAAGTTTGTGACCCCCCCCCCCCCCCGACTATCAGGGCGAGAGCTAATCGATATTAAATGATCCAAATAGAAATGCAAATATAAACGCACCGGTTGTAGCAGTGAAGAACTGCAAAGTGTGCATTGTGTCATTTAGTGTTAGTGTAGTGTTAGTTCTTAGGTTACGTTAATTAAGTAGGGTAGTTGGAGCGAATGATTGTTAGAATTCATACGCTCAATAAAATCAAAGTATGCAAAAAAGTTGGCTCCACTTTCCAAAATTCAAATTTTACCATTTTACCCGAGGCCATACATTTGTTCTCCCAAATGGCTGCAAAACTGATACTAATATAGTAATATTCCCTGCAGAAGCCTAACAAACAAATTCTTCAAGTGTTTATCTTTTGACTTTTCTCCACATGCAACATAATTTAGTTTTACCACCTCATATAGCTGTAAGCTGCCACTGGGCTGCAATACTATGAATTGGAATTTTTTCCCCTTAAAACATACCTGGGTTGGTGGGTATGGGCGATATCCAACAGCAGGTGGTGGCTGAGCTGGATCAAAGGGAGCAACCACCGGCGGCTGTGACGGATCAAATGGTTGAGTAGGGTCATACTGCTGAGGTTGCTCGTATACTTGTGGTGGTGGTTGAGGATAATGCGGCTGTGTCGGTTCATACGACTGACACGCAGGATCAAACTGCTGCTGGCTGGGATCGTACGGTTGCTGTGAAGGATCGTACGGTTGCTGTGAAGGATCGTACTGTTGCTGTGATGGATCGTACTGCAGTTGAGATGGGTCAAACTGTGGAGGCTGCTGAGACTGGTCAAACGGCTGCTGCGACGGGTCAAACTGCTGTGGGTGCTGCGGTGGGCCAAACTGTTGATGTGCCGGATCAAAGTGATGCGGATGCTGCTGTGTCGGGTCGTAAGGGTTACTTGGATTAAACCCTTGTGTCTGATCGTACGATGGTGGAGGGTGATCGTACGGGCCACCTGGCCTAACTGGCGGTGGATAAGGGCCAGCAATTCCCGTAGGTGGACGGCTGGGATCATAGGGCGATATATTTGGGTCGAATCCAGGAATTGGAGGTGGCCGATTAGGGTCGTAAGGTACCACCGATGGATCGACGACAATAGGAATAGACGGTGGAATACCAGGAACGGCACCTACAAAGGCAAAAGTAACGGAATAAACAAAGGAATAAGTAGGCATACAGGGCTCAATTTAGAAATCGTTGGCTGCATGTAAAGCAGGGCCTTTCCGAGTGACTACCTAGGCATCCTATGGCAGAACTGATACGATGGTTCACTTGCTCCGTTGCAAAACGATTTGCTCCGCCTTTTTTTTAAAAGTTTTCTTTCCTTTCACTACACTTTAACTGGATTGCACCAGTGTCACACACTAACACGTACTCAAATACACAAAGTTATTACAGTTGAATATATGCATAACTTAACTACTGTTAGGCTAAGATTACACCTAACAGAACGTTAGGCTTTGCAGATCTTTGATTTTGCACTTGGCGCAGACAGCGATGCAAGCCAAACAGCAGCTCATCGCGTGGATGTAAGTGCCCAGTATGCAACCCTTTCAAATGTCAAAGCAGTCACCACTTTGCTGGTAGATCGTAGAAAGCACTCGCTATTTCGCAATTTCTGCTCGTCACATACCAAATACAACTTGCACCATACGTGGTTTTTCCAATTTATGCACTTACGAAATCGTAAAATTTTTCTTAAACCCCGATATTATTTTAGAGAGCGCCGTTGTATAACCCTTATAAATCTGAGCATAATGCCACACACCCATCGCCTTTAGCTTACACGGTTCCAGATATAAGCCTATTTGAGTGACTTGTCAGTCGTCGATTTGGCGAGTAGGATCAGTTATCAAGTCACCAACTGATTGGTTTCTATTCGCCAAATGGTGAGTGGCGACAGACATTGGAGAGGGTTGCCAGCATGTGTAAAAAAAAAAACCCAGAAGTCCATACAGTACAAACATCATCAATCCAGTTATGAAACAGTTGATGAACCAAAAATAGCTCACATACTTTGAGCTATCACAAAACGTTTTATTCTGTCGGCTATCGCAGACCAAACTCGACACTAGAAAGAATTTATAATTAACTTATTTTTTATTGTATGGAAGCTCGGCAAGAATGCGCTAAGTTAATTAGGGGTAAGGCTAGGCCAAAAACTAACCAAATTGATATTCAAATACACCATTCAAATTGTTTTCATGGGCTTTCAAATTTGGTAATCTCGACTCAATAGCATCAGTTATTTTTGAGTTATTTAACAAAAATCAGATATAGGTAATAAAAAAAAATGCAAGTTTTTGCAAGCTTTTTCATAAAGCCCAGCACTGCTCATTTTTTAGTGCATTTTTTTTTTTATTTATGTTAAATTTGAACAGACATAATGGCCATTCAAAGTAACTAAGTTGAACAAGATTAACTGTATAATGCATTGGTATTGTTGATAGTTGGTATTGGGAGGGCCTTCATTATAGGTAAAACGTTAACGTTATTAATTGCCAAGATTCATAAAAACAGTTAATTGCTGCCACGTCGGGGCCTGGCCGGCTTAATTTTGTTTCTATTGCCTAATAGGAAATATACAATCCCTGTTAATTTTAGCATTCCTTTCCACAATGCTCTCTTCCCCTACAGGTTTTTAGGTTGAATATAACCGTCCAGCTGTGTAACCCAAGGCCGCATGCGCGAACACACACCTCCCTATAAAAGCGACAAGTCACGGCTGGAAGCCATCTTTTTTTTCTCTTGCTATGTTAACGTGGTGACTCAAGAAGGCAGGTAGGGTGGGTACAGGTCATGTATATTTCCTATCAGGCAATAGAAACAAAATTTAGCCAGCCCAGCCCCGAGGGGCCGGCAATTTCCTGTTTCTATATGCCGTTCGGAAAGTTACACTACGTATTAATTTTAGCATTAACAGCAGACCTCGTCAAAATTTTCGGTGGGGGCCACCTTAACGAGCACCCTAGGGTTACGGGTCCCCCCCCCCAAAAAAAAGTTACAAACTTCGCACTTTATTCAGAAAAACGGAAGAAACAGGTCAATTGGTTCTCTTTCGTAGGAAGTGGTGGCCCTGAAAATGGCCGTTTGTTTAGAGATGAGGGTCTTGATTCTGCTTAAGTGATGAGGTGTTGACAACATATCTGGCAGCGAAGATGGGTCCCAGAGGGTGAAGTCTGTTGGCTTGCATGGTCATTTCTCTGAAGTAGCGTGATGTGAACTAGTGAAGAGAGTTGAACTTCTCCACGATGCAGCAGCGAGGATCTTGTTAATCGTTGAGGTTGTATGCAGAGTTCAAGGCAACTTCCCGAAGGAGGATTGTGAAGTTGACGGTTGCCTTCGTGAGTCAGATGATGGTGTGGTAAGTAGCGAAAAATGCCTTCTTAAAGAGTTGGTCAATCAGGAAGTATGCTTTGCCTTACGTCGACTTGATTCGGTTGATAGCTTCTCGCAAGGTGCTTGATGGCGGTACTGAGAACGTCAGCCTGCGATGCGGCATGAAGGCCGAAGAAAAATCTAGTCGTCTTTTAAGACGTCGGAGGGCACTTCAATATTCTTGGAAATTAGTAGCGCTGTTTCAAAATCTATTTTAGCTTCTGCAGTCAGGAACTTCGATTGAGGGTAGGTTTCAAAGCCACAGGGGTTTGCAGACTTCACCGAAAGGGCAAAAGAACCATGTCTCGCGGTCAGGTCGGGGAGGAGGAGGGCTCTTCTCCAGCTCCAAAGGCTCGCACTTGTCGAGGAGTAGTCCACCGTTGTGCCAATAAAGTTGTTGATTGTCCTAAAACTGCTCGACGTTTGAAGTTATGTTCCCGAAGGCCAAAACCAAAACTGGAGGAAACTCCTCTATTCTTGACGGGCTCATTGTCAGATGAGGAAGGCTTATAAAGAAAACAGTCCGGGACGACATCCTCGACCGTTACGGGAATGTCGATGATAGGCGGTCGGTGAAGAAAGAGAAGGCGGAGTTGAGGGCGGCAAAAGACGGTATTCGAAGCCGACGAGGTTGTGTGTTTGCTGGAGAAGAGCAACTGCATCGCTTCGAAATGGTCTAAAGAGGGGATCAATGATGTTTACGAGAAGAACTGGCCGATCAGGATGTGACCCAATACAGAGGGTAGGAAGCATTGTGTTAGGAGGCGGGTGGAGCAGGTTGAGGCTGATGCTTCTTGTATTTAAAGTCCCGGATATTCCGCTAGACTGTGTGAACTTGCTTCGAGGAGAGAGCATGAGCCACGGCTGTGAAGGGATGGTCCGAAAGCAGGGTGCGAGAGCGGTGAGAACGTGCCGAAATATTGTGGGGAGTCCGCTGTCGTGGACATATTCTTGGTCACAGATTTATGAAGGGCGAAAGACGTGTTCTAGGGTTAGCCACAATGAATTGTTGAGTCAGAGGGTGCAATGATGGGTTATAAGCTGGACGAGGCGAAGGGACACATCCGAAAGCGGCGATGAGTTCGGTGGTGATGCGGGAGGAAAGGACGACGGCCGGCAACAACATCAGGGTGTGGTAGTGGAGGGCTTGCCAGCGAAGGAGAGGTCTTATTGGGTGACTGGTCCCTTTCGGTCTTGCCATAAGTGAGAGTCTTCAGCTGCTGTAGAACGATGAACAAAAGATGGCGAGAAAGACGACAGCATGTTTGACACAGGTGGAGTGCTAGAGGAGAAAAGATGGCATCCAGCCTCATTTCGTTTTATAGGGAGGAGAGTCTCGCTCATGCGTCCTCTGGTTACACAGCCGGTCGGTTCTATTCAACCTAAAAACCTCTAGGGAAAGACAGCATTCTGGCAAGGAATGCTAAAATTAAAAGGTAATGGATATTCCAAACGGCATATAGAAACCAATAGTTTCTAATGTAGGAAATCTATCAATAAATCTAATAGAATTGGGGTATAATATTACCAATATGTTAAGTCCAATAGTTAAGAGTTTCCATTTACTGTACCTGGTATCGGGACGGGGCTGTGAACATAATTTCCGGTTTCAGGATCGAAGTACGGAGCAGGCAGAACTGCAGCTGGCAATGCTGGCGGAGGGTAACTGGGGTCGTAGTAAAGGGCGGGGACAGGCTCTCCCGTTGATGGGGGAACCGCCCCTTGCTGCTGCCTCAAAAACTCCTCATGCTGTTTGCGAACCTCTTCTTCCGCTTCCTCCTTTTGTACTTGAATTTCAAACAAATGTCGTCTCTCTTCCTTCGTCAGAATCTTAGGGGTGGGAAGCAAAGCTTTCCCCCTGGAAAAAAAAAAAAAAACTTAAAATTTTTTTCCATGCTCAAATTGCTCATTGTTTTCAGCAAATTTGACTTGAAAAAGAAAACAATACTGCTTGCAGAGCAACACTTAACAAAACGGGTTTGCTTTTCTATATATGAGGATCATCTAGTAACTTGTACTGTTGTAGTGCAACTGCTTAAATGGGACGATATCGAAGGCTCTCGCTTTGCTGCATAGGTCACGTGACTGCGAGTCACCCATTGTTGTAGTCGTGCTGATGACATGGCCATAACATCAGTTTACTTCCAGCCTGTACTCCCTAGGTAAGAACGTGCAATTTCCGCGATATTGCAAAATCGCAAATTTCACAACATTTTGTCTAAATGAGTGATAAAAATTAATAAATTATTATAAAAATTATTTTTAACGTGGAAGTAAACAATCACTAACTAAAGCAAAATTAAAAACCCACTTAATTTTCGCAAAATTCAGTAAATGTCGCAAATGCCAAAAATTTCCAAAAATAGTGCAAAATGTACCGCAAAATGATTTTTGAAAAATTCCGTGGTAATCGAAATAGCTATAGACATGGTCGAACACGGAAATACGCACTTACAAATCGAAATCAATACAGAAAAATATGTGTTTAGCGAAAATGACATTTTTTCATAAAATACATTTAATCAAAAACAAGCCAACATAATTGATAACTAGCTACTGGAAAGAAATTTCGGTAGCAGTTATCACTGAAGCAATACTCAGGTGAAGCCGCACCAAACAATGCTGTTGGCACCGAGCAGTCGATCATCATTAGCCACGTACGTGGTGCATATTTACGTTACAAAGTTGGGCTGCAATTGCGCACCAATATTTCCTGCGCCGTTGGAATTTTCGTCGTCATTAATTTTGTCAAGATGTGAGCCAAGGGGATGCCGTTATCGTAATTCAGCCACCATATCCATCACGGCCAAGTTGCACCGAAATCCCGCAAAACTGCACCTTCATCGCAACAAATCTCACCGCAATATCGGGCCTGGTATTATTGCGGAAATTACATATCCTTACTCCTAGGTTGTACTCAGCTAGACCATTTTACCATAGTTCCTGATGATGTTTCAATATGCAAACACAGACAGCGATGCATTCGTCCGCTATGTGGTGCTTTTTTGGGGTACAAACAAGCTCCTCCCGTAACAAGTGAGGTAATTACTCCCAAGATTTCAGCCACTACTTTAGATCTGTTATTGGGAGTTATTTATGAGTATGGATTTTTGGCAGGAACCGATTTCGAGTACAAATTGTACACTTTGCTTAAATATTTGAGTACCGAACACCACTTTCTTGGCCAGACCGAAGAAACCTTAAATGAGACGAACACTTCCAAAACGAACAAAATCGCACCAAACAATTAACTTTTAAAACAACTCAGTTCACAAAGAATTACATAGTTATCAAAGCACAAGTTTCTTAAGAAACGGAGGTATGTTCGCATGTACTTGTAAGTGCTTAGACGTGGAAACTTGGTTTGAGCATGAGACATCTCCTCTACCTTTACAATTTCTGTCATAAATTCTGAACGGTTAGAGCTACAAACTTGTTGTTTGGACCATCACAAAGTAGGCGAAGTAACCTTCAAAATGGTGTATTTAAACATCAAAAACGGTCAATTAGAAGTGGAAGTAGGATCAGTTCGATATTTTTCTTTTGAAAGGCCAAACACCGAACCGAACACCCTCTGTTCGGCCACGTTCGGTTCAGTACAGCCTTACTAATTACAATATAATTACATCTTTATTTCGAAGTTTACAAACGCAATGTACAACGAACTTCACAACCAAATAGTCGTACAAATAAAGAGGTTTAAGACATAAAATAATTCTATAAATTTAAGAAATGTCCACAACTGGCCTACAACCAAAACTAGGGCCAACAACGTGAAATGTTTGGATGAACAGCCGGTTGCCCTCAGCACATACAAGCAGTACCAGCCTAAAGTTGTGACTAGGCTTAAGCTGGAGGTACCCAAAATTCACGTTGAAAACCTTCAAAATAATCAGTACCACACAAAATAAAACTACAAACCCAAGATAACCCCCAAAACGGGAGGTGACAACACGTCAACCTGTACACTTCGGCACATAAGTAAGCTAATGTGGCACATGGGCTGTTGTGGGGAGGGTGTATGTGTGTGTGTGGGGAAGAAAGGGGGGGGGGGGCAAGTCATGATATGATGAAACATAAAAAGAGGTCTTATCAAAGTCAAATGAACTGAATTAACATAAAAGTGCAACCACTTATACAGGGATTGCATTTTATAAAATATCAAATTTTCAAGATTACAAAGTTTACGCTGAAGTCACTCACCTATCTTCAGGTGGAAGCCAATTTCTTAGAAACTCTGCAGTTGAATTTTGCACATTTAATCAAAAATATATATTTCACGGGTGAATATACTGACAACTGTGGTTCTGTGTGTTAAGGCAGGTGTGATGCTAGACCTTCCAAGTGCTAGATCCTAAAACCTTCCGTTCAGATCACTTAAGCCAGTACTGAATTTGTTTTTCAAGTTTAAAGTCGTGCTTTAAAAGCAATTAATCATGTTTTTTTTTCCTACATGTTTTGAGTTAATATAAATCATGTTACTAGCAGTTTTTTTTTTGGGGGGGGGGGGGAGGGGGAGTGGATGATTTAATTGGCTAACGGTAAATTAAACCTATTTAGTACATGTTGAAGCAAATTTATGGTTTTCGCCGTTTATCATCGAATGTCATTGATGAGATAGATACCAGAGGCACTTACCCGTTGCTCGGTGATGGCTGGACCTGGGCAGAATTAGAACTTTCCTTTTTCTCCCTCACAGGACTTTCGGTTGGTTCTTCCGTTTGGTCACCATAGTATGACGATTTCCAGTCCTGGCTGTAGCGATAGTTACTGTCTTGATTACCGCGGTGGTTGCGTTTTCGATTGCGATCTGATAATAAATGAAATATATCATTTTGAAATTACTGGCAACCAGTTTTTACACCTAAACTGGTAACTAATGCTACCAAGCAACTGGCAACACCACAAAAATTAAATTCCACCACAAATTCAATTTTTTTTCTTTGCCGATCACCTCAGGAACAATAATAAACAGTAAGACTGTACCGATACCAACTTTACCGATCTGATACCGAACCGGTTTTCAAAATTTTGCCCCCAATTTTTCATAAAAAGTGTAGTTTTCTGAAAAAATCCTATAATTATTAAAATAAAAAATTTTCAAATGGTAACCCAATTAAAACATAGCTAGATACTCAGTTATTTCCTCTGCAAAACCGCATGTTGTTATCTCGAACGGTTCCAGAGTTATCGATATTTTTGCGAAAGTTACCGATACCACTAATATCGGCAGCTGATCCGATCCAGTATCGGTGCAGCCTTAATAAACAGTCAAGATTTATGCATTTTTGGGTTTGTACCACAAACACTCTGGCAAGGCTCATTAACAGTTAAAAGCTTTTTTTACGTTTTCAATTGATAAACTAGCGGAAACCGGCAACCAGCAATTACAATGGTATGCAAAAGACATATTGAACAATCAAAAACACTGTACCACAATCAGTACAACACAGTAACAGTTCTTTTTCACCTTCGTCAGTAATTTCCGTGCACTAGGGAAATCAAATTGTCTCTTCATCGTATGGAGAAAAAAATTCCTCAAAAGCACGTGCTGCAGACACCACTGATCTACATTGTGCGCTTTATCTGTTGTCCACGTTGGCGGCCAGATTCGGCTTGACGAGTTGGTAGATGTTTTCATATGCTGGTCTCATACCATTCATAAGGGGTGACTTGCTTGTTGGTCAAATGTTTTATGGCGAGAGACTAAGGGGCTCTAACGTGAAAAATCATTGCGGGTCTTTGATTTAAGCAAAACGGTGGATGTCATGTTTTGTTTTTAGTTGGTGATGTGCAGTGGCATTCGTTAATACACCATTAACCCTTTCGAGCCTAAGCGACGATATATCGTCGTTGCAATTCCGCTGCGTAAAAGCCTACATGACGCTATATCGTTCGCCCACTTCACCGCACTGTTAAAAAAAAAATAATCCAATTTCGTACATCAGAGGTGTAATACCGATTGACTTGGGTATTTTGGAACTTATATTTTCGGTTAATTCCGATTAATATGATTTAATATCATCTTTTTATTACCTTAATCGATGTTATTGTATGCATCGTGGCCAAAATCTACGTGAAAATTGCGTTTGTTTGGTGAAAATAGCGCTTGGTTCAAACCATCGTATCTCCGGAACGACGCAACGTACAGCCGCCATCTTGGTCGCGTTCGAGAGAGGGAATTCCCAATTTTCTAGCCCGCGAAAAATGACGTCATCAACCCCCACGTCACTGCCTGATTTCTTCGAATCAAATGTGTCGTTTTAACGGACTTTGTTCAAACGCTTCGGCATCGCGAGCCATCGCGAGCGCTGATTGGTTCGCTCGCGGCACGTGACTCTTCGGCCGTTCACAAGTGACGTCACGCGAAGCGAGTGAAGGTCGCGTCCATTGGCGCTAGCAGGAGTGCGTCGCATTGCGGGTAGCCGGTCGCAATGGCTGTCCTATGCGAGTTGGTAGTGGGCTTTCGACGATCGCGAATTTTGAAGGAATAAAGCAACTTTAAACTATTTTTACGGTAATAAAATATAAAATAATGATTTCGGAAGTAATAACGGGCGTTGTGACGGAAGAATATCGAGTGGATGTTATCATTCCGAGTACTGTAAGTTGAAACTTTCGTTACCGCTGTTCACGTAGTCGAACTTCAGGATTTTTTTAAATAATGAAAACGTAGGACGATCGTCCCAATTATATTTCTGGCCAATAATTTACAGTATAATTATTATATCTGCGAATTTTTATACTCCTAGACCGCATAGTTTTTTTTTTACAATTTATTTTCGTGAGGCATGCAACTTGTTCATGGCAGCCATGTTGCGGCCTTAGGCTTTTTCAGCAGGGAAATGAAAAATGGCGTTAGGCTCGAAAGGGTTAACAGAGTCTCCGTTGTGCTCCTTGGGCTCTTACAACATACGGCTTGTTTCTCCCCCCCCCCCCATAAACGGCATTGCACGTAGCACAGGGAACACAGCAGACCACGTCTTTCTGTTGAATTAAAGGAGCTGGGGGTTTGGGAACCTGTGAAAATTGTGCACAAGCGGGTTTCTAACCAGTGGGGAGGGGTGGGGCGTGGGAGAGCGACAGTGCGGGTGGGTGTTTGACTGCAATTGGCCGCAAGCTGTGCAAGTATTATACCTGTGTACTGGTCTTGGAATCACAGGTGGTGGGAGGAGGGGGAGTTGTGGTTGGGGGTGGCAGGGAAGGCCGTGCAAGTATAGAAGATGGATGCTGGACTGTCTTCAGAAGCTTTTTAAAGCTGGGGAGGTTTCGGTGAAAGCAACCGACTCCTTTTTCACTTGAGCACTTTCTGAACATATTGATTTCTGACAGGAATTAACAACTTCGTACGACTTATTCTCTTCCTGCTGATTTTTGGATTTTACTTTGGACCTTCTAACTCGTGCTCGACTCCATGCATTTTTCTGTTCTAAGCTGATGAAAATTGCACCCTTCACGTAAATGTAGAAAATGGCAAACGAAGTTTGTTTAACAAAACTAAGCGATGAGTCCTAGTTTACGACTCACAAAAGAAGAATGGAGTTTGGTACGAAGTAAGCCCCCTCCCCTGCGCTTGCCTCGGGAAGGCTCAAAGCAGCAGCACTTGGAGAACCGCGAGTGTCTTCGGCCCAATGAAAGGATCAATCCTAATGTTAAGACAGCTACCGTCATGGCCAGAAGTAGAATTGTGCAATTTTACAGTAAAGGTATATAATTTTTAATTTTTCTTACTGTCTACTGGGTTCAGAAAGCTACTACAATTTCAAATTAAAAGAATATCTGGTGCAGAAATTCCGAAAGTATAGATAATGAAGAAATACTGTACTATATACTAGGATTATTTTAAGCCCATTAATGAATAAAAGTTCAAAACGACACACAAAGAAATAAATCATGCTAAAAGATACACTTCCTTACCTCGATAATAATCTCTGTCTGAATCCTGATCATAGTCATGGTAATCTCTGCCACGTCGGTCGTAGCCTCGGTCTCGATCTTGGTCACGGTCCCGGTCGCGGTCCCGATCCCGGTCTCGATCACGATCACGGTCTCGGTCACGATCGCGTTCACGATCGTGATCATAATGCCAGTCCCAACGGCCTGAATCCCGATCGCGAACACGATCCTTCCCACGGCGTCGGTGCCAATCCCCATCTTGTTCGCTCGACTGCCAGTGACGGTCACGTTCTCTTTCACGACGATCTGATGGAAATAAAAAAAACAGGAGAGACTCAATAAACAATTATTGATTAAAGGAATATGTAGAGATTGGCTGATTAAGGTGAATATCCAAGATAAATGTAGTTAAACCGGCTTATACCAGTACCACTTACAACAATAAACCTGTTCCATCAATTCTATTTTTGATGAATTTTAAGCAACAATGCATGAAAAAGTGTTCCAATACCCACAGAATATCCTAAAAGGATTTTACTGAAATCCCAATTTGGTAGATCACCAAAAGGAAAAAAGAAGCGACCAGCATAAATATTCCTTCAAACAATTTGTCTAAAGTCGAAAATATGCATTACTGGATGAGAGGGAGCCACCATCGCCACAACATACCAACACAGGCAAGGAAGCAACGGTGCAGAAATTTGAGAGCACAACATGGCCAAATACGTTAAAAGCCAGTAACAGTACTCAGAAGCCTGGAGAAGGTGGAAGATTGTGGGCCAACATCCACCACAATTAATGCCACCGAAAATTCGCTGCTACTCCAAACGGCAAAAACCAAGTGGAGTACACAAAACATTTGGTAATGCGTAATTTTCGACTTTAGATTTCGTTCAGCCAACGTAAACAATACAACTTGTCCGTTTTTAGACAAACAATTTGTGTTACTAATTTGTGATTTGCTTATAATAACAGTAATCGATGTCGTAAGAAGAAATTCAGCAGCAACTTGAAAAATCCACAAATTTTAACTCTTTTTATGACTGGGAGACAGCCTTTGCTGAACCCTTTTGCTACTGGTGTCCTTGAAAAAGGACACAAACTAGACAGAACAAAAAGTAAGTCCTCATGCGTGCCGCAAGCATTGCGAGGGGGCCCTGGGGTCAAATCCCTTAGTTTCCTTAGTTGAAAAAAAAAAAAAACAACAGGAATAACTCAGTAGTGAGAGGATTAAGTTCCTAGCCAGGTCGTAATCTCGCAAAAATATATATAAATGTATTTTTTCTACCTAGTATTATTCAAGGAATCTGCACATTCTACAAAGTAGAGACAAGTAATTTCTACGATTGCGATTTCTCAGAGGCTTTAAAAAAGAAGTATAGTGGAAAGTTCATGGAGTAGTCAGTTAGTGGACACTCAGTCAGTCAGTCAGTCAGTTAGTAGTACACTCTGCAGGTCTCAATAGTGTACAGGTGGGGTCGTCAAATTTCAGAAAACTCGCTGGATATGGCCGAAAAGGAAATTCTTTTGTCAAATTCTAACGGAAAAAAAAAAACCCACAAAAAAAAAAAACAGAATTTTATCAGTAGAAAGACTAACCAGAATTATTACTGAAATCCATCTCTTGTTGATTGGGTTAACAATACTGGGTGCATCTGTTTTACGGGGGGGCCAAAAGACACTTATGCAATCAGGCTAGTTCTTTTTTACGTCAAAGTTGAAATCGGACTTACATTGTGCAATATAGCCGTTCTGTACGTCAACACTACAAGTTATAGAATTGATAAAACAAATTTCACAGAATTTTGTTCTAACATAGCAGAAATTGACACGGATATGAATAAAAACATTTTGTGGAAATTACGTGTCTGTACTACAGTAAATCATGTATTAAAAGCCCAGTTGAAGCTAAAGCCCACCCCCTAAAATGCTGTAAAGTCAAAATAATGAAATAGTGGAGTTAAAGCCCACCCCTCAAATTGCCGTATTTCCACAAAAAAATTACCTAAAAGTTATATGACGTGAATAAAGATAGTACTGCTTGCTATGTTTACTGGCCCCTTCTCCCTCCCTGTAGTAATAGAGAACTCTTCCTTTAGCTCCTAGCACCTGCATAAGGCATCTCTCACCTAAGCCCCCACCCTCTTCACAGCAATTAAAAGGATGTAAAAATTGGTCTTTCAGAGATCGTTCAAAAGCTTCGAATTTTCTGTAATAGATGTCCAGAAAGATTATAAAATTGATAATGCCTGATTTAAAGCCCACTCCCCTTATTTTTGCCAAATTAATTGCATAAGCCCGTGGGCGTTTAATCCATGATTTACGGTACTAAGAAACATAAGAGTCTCAGAATTCTCATACGAGAAGGACTAATTAATTGGGCATATTTACCAGCTTCCCGTTCATGATCACGGCGGTTCTGGTTTTGCTCCCTCTTAGGTATTCGATACGCATCCTTTAGGTTGCTCCATTGCTCCAACAGCTTTGTGGCTAGCGTCGCTACAGGGTTTGGATCTTCAATCTTGCCGTTCACGAGCAAAGCATCAGGCTCTGCACCCTCTTTGGATTTGTCTTTTATAACCTCCGATTTTACTGCAAGAGGTTTCGAAGAATTCGATACAGACGTCTCGCTCATTACGATGTACACAACAGAATTCACCAAGTATCGGCACAATATTCTGACATCTTCATCGAGCTCCACTTTGGCGTCAGGTTTACATGAAGGATCAAGCCTTTCTTTCTTGGCAATGACTGTGCTTGTGTTTTCCGACACTGAAGCAGCCAAGTTAGTTGTTTCTGAAATGCCTCGCTTTAACGTTCTTACACTAGTTTCCGACGAAGTGGAGGGCAGTGGAGAAATGCCACTTACTGTTCGACTGCTGACCGATGTCGACTCGGACAACCGCTTCCCATTTTCGTCACTATCTTCACTCCCACTAGTGAACGCATCTGAAGCGGCAGCAACTTTTGCTAACTTTGCGGCAACTTGATCAGCTGCTGGTGGCCCCATCTCCCTGCCAAAAGGATGTCGTGGGGTAGCCCCCTGTGATGCCGGTTCGCTGTCAGCTGTTGTTTCACTATCTGCGTCTTTGTCTTTCTCCTTATCTCCATCGCCTTGATCTTTAGCGGTTTTGTCGCGATGCTCTAGAATTTGGGCTGACCAGCGCTGAACAACAGGCATCACTCGACTATCCGTCAAAATGGTTTTATCGCTAATGGGCAAAATCTGTAGGGTCTGCAGGATCTGAAAGTATGAATATTATTATTTTTTAATAAACATTGAACAACTTCTTTACAATTCATCGTATGTATGCACACATTACACTAACCTGCGTCTTTAATTCTATAGAATCCTCAGTGTTGCCTACATCAGCCATCCAGCTCCAAACGAGAGACAACCCGTGATAGTCCAAGAACAGACGTAAGCATGCTTGCTCTGGGGTATTCTTGAAATAAAAAGAATTTTTGCATAACGAAAAACAAGTCAACTGGAGTTCACAAGAATGCAACACATATCGTAAGGTAAGAATGCATCAAATCAATTTTGTTAGGTGGATAAGTTACATTCCTTCCTAACTTGTGTTACTGCAGTTTCACCCACAAGCCCTACTCAAAACACGTCATGCACACACTTAAAACAACAGGAGAACACGCCAAAGGCAAAGCTCCACCTCAGAAGCACACGATAACACCTTTTAAGCCTAAAGTCCTTAAAAAGCATATGAACAACATTGGATTCCACGCACAAGTGACATGCCTCAGGAAAATAAATTGAAGCAAAATAACTTCGCGGCCGAGGAGTATAAAAAAAAGTCATAAATGTAATAATTATACAGCAATGTAAATTGATGAGCAGAAATATAATTGGAACCATTGCATTACATTCTCTCAACTACGAAAATTTTTAACTTTCAGTACTCTGGAAACCTTGGAATGATAACTACTGGATATTCTTCCATTAAAGAATCTGTTACGGTTTCTGAATTTTTTTTGATGTTCTCAATAACGTACAAGTACTTTAAAGTTGCTTTATATCGTCAATATTCAAGATCATTGAAAGCACAGCCACATTCTTCTTAGCCCGCCGAAATGAACGGCTGCCCACAAGCGACACACTCCTGTTAGCCCCAATGGACGAGACCTTGACTCGCTTCGCGTGACATCACTTGAGACCGGGCCCAACAGTGTTCAAGGGTTAAGTGCGTCAAACGAACCAATTGATGCTTGTGACACTGAAGGAGTTTCGAAATGGATGTAAACGAAACATTTTATTCGAGGAACAAAGGCATGGCGTAGGGGTTATGACAATATTCATTGAAGGCAAGAAAAACGTGATTCCTCACTTTCAAATGCGACCAAGATGGCGGCTATGTTATGTTGTTCAAGAGTTACGGTGGCTTGAACCAAGGGCTCAGCAAGCAAAAGCGATTTCACATCAATTTTGACGACAATGCCAACAAAAACATCAATTAAACTAATAAAAAGATATTAATTAAATCAACCAAAAATGTACGTGCCAAAGTACCGAATTCCATCGGAATTACACCTCCGCTGCAGGCAATTGGAAGTTTTTCTTTTTAACAGAGCTTAAAAAGTCTGATAAAAAGTCCGCTCGTTCGTTGGGCATTTGAGGAGCTGTCAGGCTTAAAGGGGATAAACAAGATAAAACTGCATCTAAATTCTCAGAGGACCCACTACGACGCAACTAGATTAACCCCAAGTTGCATGCTGTTGCCTGTAGGTAACAGTTGACCAAACGTGAGAAAATTAAGTCCCAACTCGCACTGCAAGCTTTGTTAGGGGGGCCCCGGGGACCCCGAGCAAAGCGAGCAGCAACAGGCCAGTGGTCAGCATCCCCGTCTCCAAACCAAGCGTGGTTTTCGTGGGTTCGAAAACCACGACCGACTAAACTTATCACATGGTCCTTAAAAAAAACAGCAGAAGTTAATTCATGCAACTAAGGGTTAATGAATCTTGGCATATGCTGAACCAAAATCTTCCAATCTTGGCTTGATCATTCAATAAAAAACTGTCGCCTGTCCTGAACAGGGCAAAGTTGCTGATGACTTATAGTACTTTCTGAGACACGATCGTCAACGTTAAAAAATACACTAGCCAGGCATTCTCCTTGCAATGCTGCTTTAAGCACAAATGATTCATAACAAAATAGAACAAAATTTTAAACCTAAAATTTTATTTTACTTCTTAACCCTTTACTTCACGGACATTTACGAGAACTTTCATCCTCATTTCCTCGTGAAAATTACCAGTTTCTCCACAAATGTGCATCCCAGTTGAAAATTAAGCTGTAACTTTTCAACTGTTTGCAAGTTTTTATTTTTTATTCTAAAACATCCAGGCAGCTTCAAAACACCATAAAAATTTAATAAACTGCTTAATAATTACGTCTCAGTAATTTGAAGTGCGAGATACACGAAACGCGTAAAAATGCGTATGTGAGTGAATCCTGTAGAAGCGTAGAAAAGCGTATATGTGAAGGAAGGGTTAAACAAATCGATTTTCATTTTAGCTATTTCGTTAAAATGGACGAGTACTACTACAGAGACTTTCCACCGAAAAAGTGAGCAAAACGTGGTGGGAGAGGCGCATCAGTGAGACGTCACCTGGTGAGCGAACTGAAAGCTAGCAAACAATTTTGGGGAGTTAATTGGACAGTAAGCTTATTTCAATAAAGTAAGCATTTCTTAATGACAGCAAAAATCAACAAGCACTAAAATGTGTGAATTATTAGAACTTTGGTATTATGATTTTCAAAATTTGTAAAGCCGCCCATTCTTAAGGAATAACAAAGTAGGACTATGGCATAAGGTAATGCAGACATAAACTGTTTGTCCCTTTACCTGCAGTACTTTCAGCAATCCTAAACGGGCTTCAGTATCTTCAGCACGAATCATAAGACGTGATAAATTCAGCGTCTGTTCACGGTTTCTCAATCCGCCGCTCTGAATGAGCTTCTCTATCTCCTCTTCCAACTGTAAAAAAAAACATAACAGCAATACTGTAAATACATAATACGATGACTGCCATCAACAGCTTACACAAGTATAAGCTACCAATAATAGTTGAGGATTAAATATATGAACAAGTCAAAGCCATCTAGCGACAAGAAGGCGTTCACAACAAACATTCAACATTTGTCACAATCTTTAGTACCGTATCAGGCCTTATCAGTATTACCGTAGTAGTATGTCGGTGGGATTAGCTTGCCGAAAGAGCTTGCTGCTCGATGTCATGACTTCACTTGGCAAAAAAGTTTGACGGGAATCATTAACAAGCTTTATTTTGGGGTATAATCAGATATTTTTGGTCCAAATTGATGAAATCCGTGTGAGATGAAATCTGTGCGAGATCCGTATGAGATGGAAACACCAATCTAGTTTTCTGTTACATTTAATTTTTTTTTGGCAAAATTGTACGGACAGCAGCCACCTTTTTTTCATATAATTGGTATTTCTTATTAGTACTCCAGTATCTCCTTGCAAACGCAAGGATCTATTTAATGTTCAGTTTACTGGCATTTGCTGATTGGCATTGTTTTAATGTTTTGTATTATTATGAAACATTGCTCAAGGAGCTACTTGTACAAACTACCTATACACAAACCAAAACCCTTTTTCTTCAGTATACGTCTGCAGCAGGCGTTTGCTGACTGGCACTGTTGCATAAGTGAATCAATTTGGTCGTTAAAGGTCCCTAACCCGTGAACTTGACCAATTACAAGAGGCCTTATGAAAATGACACATCTTCAGAGCAATACCTGTGAAATGAGCTTAGAACCAGCTTTATTCACCGCATTGAAGAATTTATTTCTGGCATACATAAAATTGTGTTAATAATAGCCAGTAAGTAATTAGGCAAATATCACTGTTATTCACGTAGTTTTTTCAACAAGAAAACGGTAAGCTGTGTCATTAATAGTAACTTTTATGTTATCAGGCGAACAAAGTCTCCCGATCAAACAATTAAATTTCAGCCTTTTCTATCGCAGTATTACTTATCTTCAGATGGCTGAAAACAGTCAAACTACCTTAGCTGTTAAGACACGTGTTTAGTGGTTGCCATATATATATATGGACTGGATGTTATTGTTAATCTTGGCTGGCGACACGTTAGCGTGTGTCTTGATGAATGGTTAAAAGATAGTTGGGAAGTTAGCGATTTCCTGAGCAAAATGTCGTTAACTGCATGCTGTACACTCGAACGGGTCCCAACGGGTCCCAAATTATCAATATTTCGGCTATAGTCGGCAACCAATCCAGTCCAGTATCGGTGTTAACCCTACTAATCAAGAAAACTGCAAATTTACAAAAAGCGTTATTTTAAAGATAAAATTAGTTTTTATTTATCCTAAAATTCTTACCTTTAGCTAATGGCTAAATATCGTTGAAATTTATGCTCAATGCTGACAGACCTTAAATGTCACTTTAAGAAGTCTCCTCAGCTAACCACCTATGGGCATGCTTGCTTACGACACAACGGAAAGAAGTCCGTTCTGAGTCGGTTTCACCAATGTTTTGTGCATTCAAAGAGCGTATACAGAAAAATACAGTAATACAGTAAAGAAGGCCAATAAGGGGAGGGGTAAACCATGAAGCTAACTAGACATTCACGAAGGAGAAAGAAGTCCAATAAGGGGAGTGGCAAGCCATGAAGCAAACTAGACGTTCATGAAAGAGAAACAAGTCCAATAAGGGGAGGGGTAAGCCATGAAGCTAACTCAGACGTTCATGAAGGAGAAAGAAGTCCAAAAAGAGGAGGGGCAAGCCATGAAGCAAACTAGACGTTCATGAAGGAGAAAGAAGTCCAAAAGAGGAGGGGTAAACCACGAAGCTAACTAGACATCCACGAAGGAGAAAAG
>JAHWFP010150957.1:0-15226 GCA_023313725.1 Lithobius niger | reverse complement strand
ATGTAATCTATGGCTTCATAAAAAAAGTTAGAAAATAGCTAATAAAAGGTTATTTCAAGGATTTGTACGGCTCCTCCGATCTTCCCCCCCCCTCATTTTTTAGGGCAGTACGGTAAAGAAGTTCAGATAGATTGTTTGATTTTAGGGAGCACGAACTCAGCACGAATACCAAACTGCCCCACGACGATGAGAGGACTTTTGTGATAGATGTGGCAGTAATATAGAGAAAAAAATAAAAGCTGTGATTGTTGAGGTCACCTATTGATTAAACAATGGTTCGGCTGGAATTTTAATTATCCGTATTAAGAAACGACGTAAATATCTTAAAAGGCCCCAGAAAAACAATACCATTTAGCATCATGGTAGCAGGTAGACGTAATACATTGCACAACGCAACTCAATGAATTCGTAAAACTCTTACGCACATGCGCACAAAAGTACGCATAAAATCAGAAGCTCCAGTGACGTCATTTGGCGGGAAAAAAAGATAATGAGCTCAGGAATGACCAACCTTTCCTAATACTATCGTTCCACTCGACCTTGATAAATACGCAGGCGTGCGCAGTGGGATCGCGAGAACGTTTAGAGAACCAATCAAACAAGCGACTTATATCACGAGAGTTCGAGTCCGAGTTGTGAAAGTTGTTTTTTTTCTTTCTTTCTCAGACTGTGTTCCAATAAAGACAATTGTAAAGGCTGACTTTTTGATAATTTAACGTTTTATCTTCTAATTTCTTATTTATTTATCTTCTTTTCGGCGTTTCAATTTCACTCTGCGAGTGACATCTGGCGAATAAAGTGCGAGGTGTTACGTCATCACCCCGACGTGTTGCTGAAACGAGGGACCATTTTTGAAGCGCTGGCTGAGTTACGAGTGTCGTATCTGTGGGAGGAAGAGTTCTTTAATCTGTCTGCTCCATCTTAGTTCTTGGCCGCGACCCTAATGGCCATTTGAAGAAAGAGTGCTCATAATTACTTTCATGGATTATTTACGTGGATCAGGTGAAAACTTACGCGGTATCATTTTAATATTAGTTATACTTATGCTGTGTAAGTTTTCAACTGATAAATATGGGCGAGAAGTTTCCTTCCTCTGTCGTTGATCCAACCTAACCCCTTCTAAAAAACACTAAAAATGAAATGACGAAGGATTTTCGTTTGTTTAGCCCAAGGCCGACTGGGGTAGAAATTGAGTTGCTCATCTCTCAACTCCACACTAGTTCTCATGTGGGCCGGGAAGTTAACCACTCTTAGAAATGCTTTGTTAAAACAAGATCTATAGATATTGAATGAACTGACCTGGATCCGAGAAGCGAAACCTGCAGCATCTCACCCGAGACGGCCTTGTGGTGAGGGATGGAATGCGAAGCAAGAGATGCAACATGGATGTTCCCACGTTTTATGGGCGTGTGTACATTTATCAGCTCATGGTGCCATAGTATACGAATATTCGCATCGTCAGGTGTATCCTGTTTAGAAAAGCAATAAGCTTTCAGCATTCATTGAGCGAGACTGTGTTGTATGAATGCATCCTTGTCTATCTAATGTCCTTTCAAATACTTTGTTGCAGTCGAATACAGTTCCTCCGTTGCTGTGTTGGAAAACACTTGAAAGATCTGGAGAATTTGTACAGAGAACTGGCAGAAGTAAGTCAGCACGCGACTATGTAAAGTAAAGTGACTTTAGTTTTCTGAAGCAAGCTAAGGCACGTGTACATGAACGGCACTATTTGTAATCCCACTAGACGTTTTAACAAGAACTATGTAGGGAGTCCCAAAAATCCCAGAACACCCTAATTACCTCTGAAGGCGTCCAATGAGGAAAACGTTGTTTGAGGAGTATTGGTTGATCGAAGGGCATGAATTTTTACTCAGTGGACGCTTACAGAAGTTATTAGGGAGGTTCGTGGACTGTTGGGACACCCTGTAAGTCTAGCAAGGAGGGGTAAAATCCTGGGATTCTGACTAGGAAACCTCCGATCAATGCATGGGCCGATATAATGTATAGAATGGGCCAGAATCGATGCCGTTGCCGTGGAAGGAAGGTGGTATCTTTCACTCTGCCGTTGCTGGGGCATTGACTGATAGGGACTTTTGATGTTTTGGACATTGGCAGGGACCTTTCTAGTCATCAGATAAACTTCGTCAGGCAGCTAGGCTAACTATGCCCACAAACTGAAAAGTGAATTTTTTGTTGACTTTTATTTATTTAATTATTTTCTTAGTTCTAGTGTAAGTAGTAAACGATGTTCTCAAACAAATTTTCCGTAGCCTGTTTTAATATTAACTCCTTGAAGACCAGGACGAACGTTGTGGGAACATTTTTTTTTTAGATTTTCAGGTAAGATACAATTCAATCTCATGTCTTCTTGGTTTGGAGGCCGAGGCGCTGTCTACTCGGACTGTTTTGCGTACTGAATACTACAAAAACTCGCTGTTCATTGCTGACATAGTATTTTTCAGTCTGTGTTAGGTGTTCATAGTGGTTACGAAATGCTTAACCAATGCTTAAATGGTTAGTAGCTGCGCATAAAGGAGGGTCTGACACCGAATCTCCGTATTAACATTACCGCACCTTACGTTCCATTTTTCTTACTTGGTCGCAGCCCCACGTGGCCAACTGCATGTAGCCGTAACGGCGTTCATGGATAGCCTAAATCAAAATTACGTTGTGTGTGATTTTACAAGTGAGAAATAGCACCCCTACTGTGGTTGATCCAGCCAAAATCCTTCCGACAAGAAGAGCAGATTGAAATGATGGTGACGCGACGAAATAGTTTCGTTTGTTTACGCCATTGCCGACTGAGTAAAATTTGTGTTTCTCACCTATCTTGACGGCAATCGGGATGTCGCTAAAGGGGGAAGGCGAGGGTGGGGCGCCCCCCCCCCCAACACACAATTTTAACCGTTCCCTGGTGCGCCCACTCACCCATCATATCAAAATCAAACGTATTAACGAAGAAAATTCTGATTACTTAAAAAAAACTACGTTAGTTTCTTTCACAGCGACAGGATGGACTTGAGGTAACATCAATAGAGCCTAGTTGTTACTGTGAGAGTTGTAAAATCATCTTTTTTCCTGATGGATTTAAAATATTCTCAAAAAAAAATAGTTAAGAACATTCGGTGTGAGAGAGAAAATTGCAAGTTTTATATATACATATATTTTTTTTTGGGGGGGGGGGCGGGAGTAGAATTTTTCAGTTCGCTTCCCTGGCCAAAATTGCTGCCCCACTGCCGCCTCCCGAGTAAAGTGATTCTGTGTCGTCGCTTATGGTCGTCGGTATTCAGTTCGCACGCGGGCCGGGAAGTTAACTCCTCTTTAGAATGCTCTGATAAATGAGATTCTATTCAAGTTAAATGAACTAATGCGGAGCGAAAACGGTAAACGCTGCAGCTTCTCGCTCAGACGCGGCCATGTGATAATGGATGAATGGACGAAACACGAAACGCGGGTAGCAGTTTTGCTCAGGCAGATAAATGCTCTGCGCACGCAATGGTAGAAGCTTTATCATGAGCCTATAAATTAACAAATTCACATTTCCTGAAAAATGTATGGCATGTAAATTTCTGTAACTGAGAAGTTTCATCATGCCACCAACAGAGGTAAGTGTTATTAAGATCATCTTGAAGAAGGGGCTGCCATTCTTTTTAGCGGAGCGATCGAGCGTAGCGTAGCCTATAACGGACACCAAATTGCTAAATGTTGGTTGGTTGGTCTGTTGGTTGGTTGGTCCGTTGGTTGGTTGGTCCATTGGTTGCACTTTTCTAGTCTGGGTGGAGCCCAAACGAAAGGTCGGATTGGAATGAAATTTGGTACATCGCCTGATACCTCCAAAAATATTGCTGAGCCAAAATTTGCCGTAAATCGAACAATTACTATGGAAGAAATTACAAATTTTGAAATTAATTTCTAACACTCACCATTGTAAATTTATAATCCTGAATAGCTAAGAAATTCTGACGAAGCATATACCATGCTGGTGGTAGTTAAGTTAACTTAAAAAAAAAAAACATGGCAAATTAAACTTAGGTTGCGTCTTTCTAGCTGATAATATTTTTGAGCCTTAAGTGATGTGAAGTAAATTAATGCTGTTATAGATGAAGCGACTCAATTTGGATCATTGCTGGATGTGTCTGAAGGAGAAAGTAGTAAAGAGTGGTCAATGCAATGCAACCTGAGAAACTTCCGCTCACCGCAAGGTCGAAATAATGTCCGGAACAGGCCAGATTAGATCTCCGACAATACTCTGGTGGAATAGACAGGCAGGTACTTTGCCAGAGTCTCCTTTCGCGTCATTGACCAGATTTGCTCCCTCAAGCAACTAGGCAGACCTTTGCCACCGCTCAGTTCCACCATATTACTATGTGCTGTTTAGTGTCGAATATCTACGCCCTGATTTTGAAGTCCTGTGCAACCTACAATATGTAACAATCACTTCAAACCATCACTTTAAGCCTGCGGTGCACATGGCTAATGATTGCTACGTTGCAAAGTGGCTGGCAACAATAAAACCTCTGTAAACAATGAAACAAAGAGTAAAAGAAATACAATATAGACACACGCTAGTGTGTCGCGCCAAGTTAGGCAACAAACATCACGTCAGTTCAACTGTCGAAGTTGTAAACCATTGTAGGGCGACGCCATAGCGTCAGTGTCTTACATCTTGAAGCATAGTTGGGCACATTTCAGGTACTCGGGGAAAAATAATAATGCGGTACAAAAGCTTAAATTGTGTTGAAATCGTGAGCAATGATCCACCTCACAAAAATTAACTTGTGTACGAATGCCAGCTAAGCTGCTTTCAAGGCAAAATCTGACCCTCAATAACGTTGTAAATATATTACTAGTTACTAGCTAGCTAGTCCGCTCATCCCCATGTTAATTTCCATAGGGTGATTATTCATCGATATCGAGATAGTGGGAAGGCTTCCAGCTATGAAATTGGACGAATCGGTGCAGTACAATACGAACTGCGTACCTTTTATGGTTTGCAGCTTGGGGGCGTAACGGGAACGGCGTGGAAGGGCGCGTGAGTATGAAAATATTGTTATAACCATTGTTAGTATTGTCGGCATCGTCTCTCATTGGACGGCTAAAGTTCGGACAATGAGAACGTAAATACTGACGTGCGTGCCTAGGCACACACTAGTGTTATCACGATAAGTCTAAACAACGTTGCAAAGAAATTGTATTCACGTCCAATTCACGAAAAATAAACCAACTTTAATAACAAAGCCAAAAACTGGTAAAAAGGCCACCAAGTTGAGAGTGGTTCGGCCCTTCAAAGGAGTGATATCAACACACCAAAAACTAACTAAATAAAACAAATTACAATAAAATTAAAACCAAACCAAAAACCTAAAAAGAGGTGACTAAGTTGAGAATGATTCGGCCTATAGGCAAAATAAAGTAGCAAATTGTTGAAAACCAATTTCTTGTTGACGTGGCACTTTATTACACGTCTGCACGGCAGTGGTGATGAGTCAAAACACAATTAAAAAAAAGGAGTGATATCATATCAAAAACCAAAACTGATAAAAGGGGCCGCCAAGTTCCGAATGGTTCGGCCCTTCAAAGGAGTGATATCAACACACCAAAACATTCGCCAACTTAATCGCACCGAATAATACTTTGGACGTTAAATGAAAACTTGAACATTGCTACCGAAAGTAGCAAGGTTCCAGTTTTCATTTAACCCTCGAACTATTAAGCGGTACGATTAACTTGGCGAATGTTTTGGTGTGTTGATATCACTGCTTTGAAGAGCCAAACCATTCGGAACTTCGCGGCTCCTTTTACCAGTTTTGGTTTTTGATATGATATTATTAGCCAGCGAAAAAGAATTGTTTAAAGAATGCATAAACCAATGTAGATTGTACAGTAGAGCAGAAGACCAGCAATGGCTACCGTCCTCGGAAATAATTAAAATACTAATAACCGCTGCCATAAACCGCTGGACGATGAAAATTAAACGATTACTGAAACAGTTAAATATTAAAAACGCGCAAAAATGCACACACGGGATACACGCCATCGGTGTAGCCAGTGAAAAATAATTGTTTAAAAGATGCTTGTCCACGCTGATTGAGTGAGCGAAGCAAACGAAAATCGGCGTTCATTAGCCAACGAAAAATAATTGTTTAAAAGATGCTTTTAAACTGCTGGCGTAAACCGCTGGACGATTAAAATTAAAGGAATAGTGAAACTCGGTTAAATATTCAAAACACAGACAGGATACATGCCTTCGGCGACAAACACATGAAACAGCAAACCATTCCCATATTTCAAACGGTGCATCAAACATCACACATGCGCTCAAATTCATGAAACAGCCTGCGTAGGAAGGCTGGCAATTCTAGTTCTACTGTATAAATAAACAAAACCACTGCATTACATAACTAAATTTATCTTGAAAACGAAAAGTAATAGTGAACAGGATAATTTGATGTCTTTTTTCTCACTGGGGTGGAGGGGGTTTTTTTAACCGCCAACAATCAAGCGTGTTTATTTCGTCATATTTGCGGTATTTTTCGTTGTAACGTTTAACATCCTTTTTTCCCCACAAACTATTTTTCAGGTTTTTTCTTTTTCCTTCTAGGATTTTCCCTGTGTGACTTTTTTATTCTTTTATATTTCTGTTTTTACTTACAGGTTACCCACAAGGCCAACAGCATACTCTACGACTTACCATGTCACAATCCCTGTATATTTGTAGGCGAAACTATCTGTGACCAGCCAACTGGGTAAGCTAACTAACTTATGAACAGTTCTGACCAAAGTTCCTTAATAAAAGACCGCCTCAACAGTACCTTCCAGAAGGATAGGAAAACTTAACAAGCGGCAGAAGCGACTATGTAGTTGCAATCGGTCTTCTGTACACTTCCACCACTATTTCAACGAAAATAATGAGGCAGACACCTCTATCATGCACTGCAATAGTGATCTCTATTATATAATCTAAAAGTAGTAAACATCACAATTGACAGTTAAAAATATGTTAGCTTTTAGGCCTAGTTTTATATTTTAGGCGTAATTGTCAGCGTTTAGGCCCTCATTTTTACCTGCCGTTTTAATTCCGTAAGTAGCAGCTACCGGAGAATTGGGTTCGAGATTAGGCCTATTCATTTACGCTACACGGTCTCGAAACTATTTTAAATGAAGCTAATGTTTGTCGTTAACGAAATCCTTTTGTTTTTACAGTTGCGTGTATTCCTGTAGTGATTAAATGCGGCGATCAATGTTATTATTTAATTTAGTTACGTCGAGAAAGCCTATTAGCTGTATGGAAGCTCAGATGTTTTACTTTGCCATTTATTTAACTAATTGTTGAACGCTCAATTTAATGATGAAAACCGTTTGTCTCTATCTGGTATCGTTCAGGAGTTGAAAAAGGTGACGGACGGACAAAGTCGTTCCTATATTCTTCCCGGGAACGACTAAAATTGACTAAAATTGACTGTGGCATCAGCAGATAGAGCCACTTACCAAGCCTCCCGTCTTGACAACCCCCCCCCCAACCTTTCTTGATAATTCTGCCGGTGCTGAGATGAGATTCAGGGATACGTTGCTCTGACTCGTGCAATCGAGTACAATACCGTGGATCGCAGTTTGGCTTAAGAACTTTTGTAAATTGAACAAACAGCTCAGCGCTGTCTCCACAGTTTCACATTGTTCACAATGCGCGATTAATTTTCCCCGATTCCTCAACATGACGTCACTTATGCAGCATGAACTCATCGGCTCTTCGAGGCGGTTTTTGGGCTGAATCCACGTCCTAAAGATGGCGTACATGCAGTTTCTCCTCGGTGTAGGATTATTTCTGTACACGTCATTAACAAGTTGTGGAGATTGTCCACTCAACAGAATCGTCCCTCTCCTGCCATACCCTTAGAGTAATGGTCTCGTAAATATTTCCTTTTTGACGCGTGTTGCATGTCGTTGCAGACGTTGACAAAATCTTTGGTCAGATTGACGTGAATACCAATCTCGTAAACGTCGAGACCTAACCGCGTTTCCACCAATTATCTTTTCTCAACCGACCCCTTAATTTTTAGTGCACATTTTACACAACAACCTACCTAACTAGAATCGACCACAGCACAACGGCAAAAATGTCACAACCATAGTCATGTCCATCAACGAAAATGTAGAAAGCTGTAAATAGTTTTAATAAACAAGGAAATACAATGGACCAATCACTATGAACAGCTAAGGAAGACAAGTGAACAGAAATTATGAGGAAAAAATTCCCATGGTGTCATGATCCTGGGAATTGAACCAGTGTGTTCATTTCACTATGCTAACTCGATACTCTTAGGATAACTGCTAACGTGTCATTAATTTGTTGTATACTGCTAACGTGCCACTGTGCAACAAACTAACGACAGGGAGTGCCTGAACTCAAATCTTCAACCATGAACAAACATGCACTAGCCTAGAATAAGGTTAAAAAACGAAATTGACTATAAATATTAATACTTAACAAAGAAACACGATTTAGACCAGCATGCAAACTCGACACCTTCAGTAACGCTGGTAACTTAGCTGTTTTAGATTACGATAACTGTTCATGGCGCCATTGTGTTTCCTTATTTATTGGCCGAGTGAGCAAAACGAGCAAGGTCGAATACTAAGCTAAATATGGATTAATTTAATAATAATAATAATAATCAGCAATTTGTTGCCATAATAACAGGTCTGGCAAGGATCGCGGGGGGATCGCTAACTGCCAGCCTAAAGAGGGGCAGCATGTAAGATGCGTATAAAAGAATAGAAATAATAAATAGAAAGGGAATGTGAAAGCGGCAAGGTGAAAACTAATGTAAAACGCAAAAATGAAAAATGCTGACATGTCGGTAAAAAAATACAAAATATTCAAAAATTGCATGGCCAAAAGAAAGGTGGGATAAGATTTCAACTGCTTTACCACCAAGGTTAGACCTGTCAGGGACAAAAGGTTCCCGATGGTATCGCCAGTTGAGTAGAAAAGAAGGGTGAATGGCCAATTGTCACATAACAAAACAAAGAATAAAAAAATGTAAAAGCCTGTAAAGATTTTAAAAGTCTTTACGTTCGTAGAACGTCACATTGAAAATAAAGTAATTTAAATTATATGATTCATCTCGCTGCAGTTAAAAAATGAAGAAACAATCCAGTAGAGGTTGTCAAAACAAAGAGTTAAATGTAAAAAGTTAAACACAAAAATCTAGTCTTTTAGGAAATCGGATTAAGTGGTTTGTGCTTAACAACCGCCTGAACATATTCATGGTTAGTGCTGTAACTGTCTGTTGAGACATTCCAAGCAGGGACCACCCTTACAATAAAGAAGTATTGAAAGCAGTCAAGTCTAGTAATAGGAATGATGAGTTTGTAGGGGTGCCAATGAGTCCAAGTAGCTGGACTAAGTTCAAAAAGGGGTAACTCAATGGGCAAAAAACCCCGAAGAATTTTGAACGTCAAAATGAGATGGGTCTTAAGTCGACGGAGCTCCAAAGAGTCCCAAGTCCAGTTGAGTAAGACGCGAATGGTATGCAGCATGCCTCAAGCTTGGCAATGACTTGGTGAAGCTTCGCTGGATGGATTCAAGGTGGTCGATTTCCTTAAGAAGGTATGGGGTCCAGACTGGGCTAGCATACTCTAATAATGGCCGAACATAACCTTGTAGGACCATAGCTTAGTATAAAAAAAGCAGAGGTAAAAATCCTACGGACGATAGCTAAACGATGATTAGCGTTCGATACCACAAGGCTAAATGAAGCAAGCAGTCTGCATTAAAGACTGGCCTTGTGGGGATACACAATACACTAGTCTGAGAAAGAAAAAAAAAGACAACTGCCCCGACTGGGACTCGAACCCAGGACATCCCGTTCACTAGCCGGGCACTCTAACCACTCTGCTACCGGTGCGGGTACTGGGTACAGGATACAAGATTTCGGCCCTGGGAACTTTGAGAAACTTTTGATTACAGTAACCAAGTCTGACATCATTTGCGCATGGTACCTCCCTTGTGGTTGTGAAAAAAAAGTATCACCTAGGGCTGATCATAGTGAGCATGAGTGAGATGGTGGTCTTGGAGTCTGCTGTTCGGCAGTAAAGGGGGAGGTGGAAGCCCATCGCGATGAATTCCTAATGAAACACGACTCGTGTTAGTTTATGTCAAATCTAAAAATCTTTTTCTGCCAGATACGGCAGAGTTGACCAGTCATTTTGTTAAACTTAGCTTCTGACTTTCTCAGCCAATCCTGGAAAAGGTTCGACACAGGTTACGGCAGTTATGGGGTTCATACATCCTGGCAGCCACTACTGGCCAAAATCCTTCTGGTCTGTGGGTCTGGCGGACCTGAAAAAGAAGAGTAAACTACACTTCCTTTCAAAACTGGAGGACTCAATACCCAAATTTTGTCACCATCCATCTTCTCGCCTAGAAACTATATGGACAAACCATTTGGCTTTGTCCAATAGATTATTCTGATGTTACAGGAAATCAGCCAACGAAGTTAGCGGGCAGAATGGAGGAAGTGGTTTGGATGGTGCCAGTCTGAATGAGTGGATCCATTTGGTCACTCTGTGGTGGACCGGGCAACATTTCTGAGCACCTCTTTCAATCTAGCCTATCCACATGGGTTGCGAAGGGATATCAGTGTATGGTAAGCTCGGTAATGGTGTGTAAGTGGAACAGGTATGTAGTTGACAGCATGAGAATTTCTAATGGGATTCAAACTTTTGGGAGCTTGAGCTGCCATATTCGGCGCTCATTTGCAGCATAGAACCTACATTGGTGTAAACAAGCCTCTCGATGGTTCCATACGAACCATTAAAGAAAGCTTTTTTAATCCATGTGTCTTGGAAGACGGTTTTACTTGTGATCCTGGGCAAGGCCATTCTACAAGATGGCCAGTGGCAAGGTGGCATGGTGATGATTCAGTGATAAACAGTGAATCAGGTTGTCCAGATTTAAAAAAAATCGGCCGAAAATGACATTGGTACTTCCCCCAGAGTTTAGGGTGTAGTATATAAATCGGACTTCTTGTCCAAGCTAATAACTAAGGCTGTACCGATACCAAGTTGCCGAGCCGATTCTTGCCGAGAAGAGCATGATCGGCAATCTCGGTATACCGAGCAATTACGTCCATTTAACCGAGCCGAGCAGCACGGCTCTTGTCTGGTCTTGGCGCGCGATTCTGTGACCACTGGACCTTGAACGCGAGCTTCATTTTGGCAGATTCCAGTCGATGATTATGATCATGATTCTGCTGCACGAAGGGTGAAGGACTACCACAAAATTCAACGTATTAACTAAGTTTGCAAAAGGACTCCCATGTTTTCGTTAAATAAACCCTATTGAAAGACTCAAGAGAGCAGGCCTCTTATTTTAACATATAAAATCCTGCGTGGTCTCAATAAAGTAGACCTCCCATTTTTAGACTTTGTGTCACGTCTACATTACACACGTGGTCACCCATGGAAACTGGCTGTACCAAGCTCACGTATTGATTGCAGAAAAAAATTTTTTATCCGTTCGTGATGTCCCCATATGGAATGCCCTGAGTTCTGAAACAGTATGAATGGTCACTGAAATGAGGTTCCGCCGTAAACTGATGACTGAACCGTTGGTTAAATTCCTTAAAAGGGCCTCCTAACTTCGGTCATGTATCCAACTCTCTTCTGGATCTGGGTGCGGTGTTGGCAGCTTTCACCCCTTCCGTTACCTGCCTGGGCACGTGTAGCAATTTTATGTATCTTTTATTTATTTTTTATCATAGCCTAATTTGAACTTTGTTATAGTAGCCTATTTTGTTTTTCCATCTCCAGTTGGTGATGACATACGACAAATTCCAACGTGGATGCATTAGTTTTAAATATTTTGTAACGTTCTTACCTTTTTGTTATACAGGTCCTATGTGTCGTTGTTTTTGGTTCATTTTTCCATCCTTTCCCATGTCCTGCATGTTTGGCGATGCTGTCAGGGACCTTAGAGTCCCTGGCAGGTCTAACCAAGGTGGTAAGGCATTCGTGCCCCATGCCCAAGTCCAACAATAACACTCCCCGACCATATTTTATTTTTAATATATTGTATACAACTATTAAAATCATTTTAATCACGGCTGGCTGTTAGAGACATCTCAGACCCAGAAACTCAGACTCTCAGACTCAGTCCTTGCCAGACCCGTTGCTGTCGCAACAAATTATTTATTATTATTATTATTATTATTATTATTATTATTATTATTATTATTATTATTTGCAGGTAATTCGTGCAGTTTATCTACTTTTTTTTAATACTTTTTCGGACATTCGCTTTCATATTACGCTTGGTAACCGCAGCAGTGCATTATGGCGGAAAGCTCTTTTATAAGCATAACATGCACATGGTTGCTGGTTTAATACCGCTGGAAGTATTGTTACACCATTACGCTCATCTCTGAAACCTGAAAAAAGTTAATAAACTTACCATCATCAAGAAAAACTTCAGAGTTTTAGTGTCAACTGCACTAATTGTTTTGAATCGTCAATTGATAAAACTTTTTTAGCTTAAAAGTAACTTACCTCATAATAAAATTACTTGTTTTGTTATGATTATGGTTGTTAATGCAGGCTTAATTGGCCATACCAGCTATGTCGTCGTCGCCAGGCTGTTTTAGTGAAAAGAATTGTTCTTTCTAGAAACCTGCTTGGCATTTAACGAGTTCTGATTACAGGGATGCTGCCGGTGTAAAAAATGTGAAAAATTTGCCAATGGTAAAATAAAAGGGGCAAATGTAACACGAGAGTTGTGTGAAAAATAAGGCCAAACGCACTATCGAAGTAAAAAAAGCAATCAAATTATCCGTTTTCATTTTGGACCCGGAATTACGTAGGCATGTCTGTTGTTAGAACATGAAAAAAAATTGATTGGTTTATTACCGGAATTGCTGAATTCGTTTTCGTTCTCTTGAGTGAAATTACAGAGAAATTACAATGGTTACTGGAAAAGAAAACGAAGAAATAGTGATACAAAAATGAAAAGTAGGTACGGGTATGTGAAAAAATGAAAAGTTGGAATATGAGAAAATGTGAAAAAAGCAGGTACTCCCGGCAGCACCCTGTAATTAATAAGATGCTCGGTTCTGCTCGGCATCACTGATCGGCTCGGTTATGCTTGGTGTACCAGGCATTTTTTGAGCGCTCGGCTCGGCACGAAAAAATGTGCTCGGTAGAGCCTTACAGTAATAACAATCAAGGCTCTCCGGCTGATGGTTGGTGAACAAGGTGTTGAACACATGTAGTGCTTTAAGGCTGCAGGGCACTGCATTTTATAACCTGGAGGTAACAAAGAACATTGGGTGGGATGCAGGAAGTTTGTCAGAACGGGTTCTGGATCGCTTGTGCAAATCAGTGAGTCAGCTTAAAAAGTCTTCAAACGGAAGACGTCAAGGCTCCCCTCCTCCTTCATACAATAGTGTCAGAGTTGTAGGAACCAGCATAAGGCGCTGTTTCCCCACCGAAACTTGCTAATGTATATTATAATTTTGCATGGCAGAAAGACATTCCTCTGATCGAGTGGACGTTTAGGTGGATAGGCGAGCTCAGAATTGCAGACCCAGGCAGCATCGTGGTTGTTTACTGGGAGCACACCGATGGATGAAGTGTTGGCGTTGTGGTCCTGGAAAAAGAAAACACTATCATCTGCCAGTATTTGGAGATGAGGGTGTGCGTGTTAAGGTGAAAAATCTAGACAGTTGTGTGGCAGCCGCAAAGAGAATCATGAAGTCACGCGGTGGCTGGACTCAGAAAAAAAAACCGAATGAAGTTAGGTAAAATTAAAATCTTAGTGATCGTGCAATGGTTGACCCACTTCAGATTGGACAAAGGCAGCAGAAATTAAACGTCTGCACTTTCGAGGAAAGTGAAAAAGGAATTTTGAACCTAAAATTAGTTTTTACTTATCCCAAAATTCTTACCTATAACGAACTCGCCACTTACCCCGGTCTTCATCGACCGCTAAGGGATTTGAGAAATGAAAAGTGAAGGGGATCATTGCAGTGGATGGGAGCACGATGATGGGGAAGCACGAAATGGAAACTGTGTTTTGGTCATTTCAGCATTATTTAAACGAAATAAGCTGAAATTACAGGTAAACAGTTTCGAATAAATAAAAACTAAGTTTAAATTTAAAATTCCGTTTTGTTCTTCATTTATTTCTACTCACTTGTCATCCTTAGCTGTTCATAATATTGGCTCCATCTTGTCTCTTCGTTCATTACTAATATTTACATCTAATTTCGTTTCCTTATTCTATATCGTTTTATTAATTAGCCGTATCAGACAGTGGCAATAAAATACAGAAGAAAAAATTTCTGAGGATATTGAATTCCTATTATTGACATATTCTTTAGTCTCAGCAGAGATAAATTGAGCACCATCTTTGTTTCCAGAGCAAGATAGCGATTGTGTTAGGTAAATTATTACTTTTTTTGTATTGTTCTTCCCAGTGAGGATCCTATAATTCTGCAACTCATGACTTATTACCCGGAAGTAATGGAAGAATGTTGTCAACGATATCGCATTCAGAAGGGTCGTGGTCCACCACGAGGTGACTTTCGTCCTGGCCCGACGAATCCATTTCCTCCTCCGCCACCTGCAGAACCTTGTCCAGTAATGTAAGTTGCAGAACTTCACTAAGTGTAAGACTTGTACACCCCGGATTACTGTTCTGACCTTTGTTACCTCGTTGACCTTTGTCATCGTTGTCCTCTGTAGGGACTGTACCCCCCAGTGTACCTCATCCCAAGAAACTGCTCCAGTGCAGGTGATGCCACTATCAGCGGCACAGTCTTGTTCATACGAGGTCTTAAAGTGTCAGTCAGCACAGTCTAAGGTATAGTTTATGTTGAAGTCTAAAACTTCATTTAAAACTGTTAGCGTTAATTTATTCAAAAATATGCGGAGTCGTTCTCGTACCGATGCAATAAATTACTGGTGTAAATAATAATTACGCCAGTTAGGTGCATAAAAATCGTTAAAGTTTACGATTACTACAAAATACGACGTTTTGTAACTATTTCACGCATCGTTATCAAAAGGGAAATAAGCCACCTGCGAAAACGTGCCCAAGAAAACATTAAGTTCAGTAAGCCAACCTTTCACTCAAGGAATTCAAGTGGGCGTGACCAGATTCGAATCGATGGACTGTAGGTCATCACCAAATCGCTACCACAATGCTTTATCGATATCCTTGATGAAG
>JAHWFP010150956.1:0-23910 GCA_023313725.1 Lithobius niger | reverse complement strand
TTTATAGAAATGGCAATTTCAATCAGGGCCCCCACAACGGGGGGGGGGGTCAGGTGGACCCACTCTACCCAGGCCCGGTCACTAAAGGGGCTCGCACGGCCCCCAAATTTTTATTTTCGCAATTGTGAGTTTTGACGACTATGAGTAATGCAGTCGATTTGTGCGTGTTGTGAATTTTTTTTATACTCCCAACAAACGACTCCAATCCAACGGTAACGAGCATGGAGCAGGAGCACTGTAGTGCAATCCTGTCAGCTTGTCAGGCAGACAAGTCTTCAAACGTAAGCAACCCGGATTAATGAATGAACCAATCTATTAAGCAAAATAGTGGCCGACGAATATTATAACATAGTGTAACCTTTATACGATTTCAATCGGGGGAAGGGAGGCCCGCTGTTGTAGTTAGTTCCGGGCCCCTTACTTTGATGTGGGGGCCCTGATTTCAGTTAGTTGGACCATTTCCGTGTTTCCTAGCGGTCACTTATGTTGGTCTCTCGTTTTATAATGCTGTGTAGTTAACGGATCCAGTTGTTCTACGGGCTTTTGCGCACCTAACTTGGTTTGGGCTTTCCACTAGTTAGTTTATACAGAAACAAAACCCACAACGGTGAAAGAACCCATCAAGTTTCAGCCAGTCAAAGTCGTGATATCAGAACAAAGACGGATGTCACCAAGTTCTACGTGCTTGTGCGAAGCCTACCGAAAATTGTTCCCCTTAGAAAGTAGTGATATCACCCCCGTCATCGAAACAACTGCCAATCTAATCCCACTGAGCATTAGATCAAAGGGTCAATGAAAACCTGACTATTACTAAGAAACACAGCAAAGGAACACAAATAACCTTTTAAGGTTTCAGATTCCTCAATGTTCCTGAAGAGTTAAAGTTACATTCCTCCTGGTTGGCCTTCTTGGTGGATCAGTTTTGCAAAATTAGTTCAAACATGGGTGATTGTTGCAAAGGAATTCATTTTCGTTTTTTTACCCTCGTGAGAACGTTTTTGCCACATTCACTTTGATTTATGTAAATGTTTCAAAAGTTATTTTGCGCAGGATGCTCGAAATTAGTGAGAAAGTATGTCGTTTTATGTTTACGTTAATCGTGTCCTTATTTGTGAAACCCAGTCCTCAACCATTGCAACCACTAAAAAAATAAAATATCTCAAATATTCTTACAGTTTTAACTTTTGAACCCGGTAGGTGAACTAATGATTGCTGCATTTACAGCATCACTGTCGAAAAAACGGTAAAAAAAAAAAACTAATCGCCACATCATCCATAGGGTGATGAACTGAAAGGAGACAACTTGACTGAAGATAAATGCAAAAATGAATAATAATAAAAAAAATGAATTACGGGATTATAAGAGGCGTATAACTGATTCTCGTTAATTGCAAGGTACATGGTTTTAAAGTTCATTATAATTTACGAACTATATTTCTCAATAATATAAGCATTACGAAACAGCCGTTTCATATTATTATTTCTATGTTCAGGCAAATATTTCAAAGTTGGGCAATAATTTTTTGGCGGTTGTATGGATTAATGACAGCGTTAAGGTTTCACATGGGCCTAACACTTCAGGCGAGGGTGTACTAGGAGGCCATTTAGGCCCGGGAAAAGGTTAACAAAGGCCCGTCTCTTGTGGCATTTCGTAGAAATCAGTCATCATGAAAAAATTTCTACAGGCCTCCAACTGGCCCTCGGAGCATAGGCCCCACCTCCCATTTTTTCGTATGACCTATTGTTGTATCTGAAAACCTATTTGTGTGGAAGCCTACTTGGGTGGGTGACCGCCTGGGAATCTGGCTGTTGCAGACATAGGGCCTTAGGGCTTCGGGCAGATGACCAGGAGTGGTTAACGCTCGTTAAACCCTTTGAAACCCTTTGAACCTATGTGTGTTCCTTTGCTGCTTTGACTTTGGTTCTGTTAAACCTTACCTTAAACATCAAACAAGTAGTTTTTGTTTTCTAATCTATGACTTGATGGGAGAAGTGCTAGTGCGCTTTTAGTCTACGATTGTGCGAGCATCTTCAATTCTAGGTCATGCTTTCTTTTAGGGTGGATTAAGGCGTAAAACTGGCGGCCGATCTCTCACTGATTGGCATATGGGATATTAGGCACTTATTTTGCTGAGTAATCGAGTTTACAGTAAACGTTTAATTCCAATAGCTATCGCTATTAATGATAATGATCCAACATGAAGCATCCATTCAGTCACTTACCTATAGGCTAAAATTAACTTTTGTAAAGGAAAGAGGAAACCAAGCCAAACAGCGTAAATCTTTCAACTAAACGATGCGTTCTCATAATAATAATTGTAAGAGCGCATTGCATGGTTAGACTGACTTGACCTTGAATGCCTGCTAATGAAACTAAGCTAACTTCAGTTAGGTAAGTGACTGAATGGATGCTTGATACTGCACGGATACTCTTGTTTTAATAATTATTGTTTTAAAGAAGCGTATCCGTGTGGGGCAACGTCAACCACAATAGCCTATTTTACCGTATACGTAGTTAATGTTATAATACTGGCTGTGCACCACACCCGAGATATGCCATACATTCGTAAAGTTTATTTGAAAGATTTAGTTTAACTGTAAAGGTAAGATGGCTCTTCGGAAAAGTCATCTTACCTTCACAGTTTATTGAAATTTAGGACACGTATTTGAAATTATTATGTTGTTTTGTCCGATGTATATTTTATATAACTGTTTTCAGAAATAATTTTATTTTATATTTCCACACAGCGTACACTTTTTCCCCATTTCGTCTGCGCCCCAAGCACCTTTGCGCCCCCCTGCGACTGCAGGCCCTGCAGCATTGTAGTTACGCCACTGGCTCCCCGCGTAGGACAATCCAGGCTGCGATCGATTGCGTTCGCTGCCAACCTCACTCGGCATGCCTTCATTTCTCCAAGGCCGTGATCAATGATTGACCGACAGATTGACCGTGATCAAGCCTTGAGCGAAACGGTGAGTACATTATTACCGGAGTGGTGGTTAGCTTTCAACAAAACCTAATGACGATTGTAGAGTTGAATTGATTCTGTATTGGAGGAACCGCTCGTATGCGTAATATTCGCCATAATGCGAACTACGCCCTCACCACAGGGGCTCGTCACAAAATACGAGTAAGCTGGCAGGACGAAAAAAAAAACACCAAACGGTCCTGTTCGTATTTTGTGACGAGCCCCTGTAGCCCCCAAGCCCTCCCGACTTCCTTCCTTATGTTAGCTCTATTCAAAATAATGCACGTTATCGTGTACTGGCACTGTGCCGAGTAGGCCTATCGGTTTTCAAGCGGTGGAACGTGACAGTTTCGGTTTCGGTTTTGACTTGCCAAGCCCAGGCTGGGGCCGTACAGAAATAATATCACGTAAATTTAGCTTTTTTTTGTCATCCCCCCCCCCCCCCAACCGTACTACGTCACAACCTTTGCACAGGAATATTCAAGGTCGAGTTGTGAAATTAGTCCGATTTGGTCCGAAAATTTCTGTCCATATTCCGAGCCATATTTCCAGGTTGGTAGTTATTCCAAAATAATACTGTGGGTGACATCACGAATATACTGCCTCCCACCCCCAACCACCACCCCCCAACTCTCTAAAACTGTCAAACTCCGTGAAACCACTTTGCCTCACATCTGGCATGATATCATTTGTGTACCAACGGTATCAGTGTGGACTGGACTAGATTAGATTGACAGATAAAAAAGTCCTGTTTGCATATATGCAGTTGCAGTCTTATAATATTTATAGTAATATTTTTAATATACTTTTCATGATTGATTTCTCACACCAAGTCTAGTTATATACAGGTTGGTTACATGGTTCGTGCTAAAGGTGTGCTTGCTTAGCGCGGCGTGCTAGGCTAACTAATCACGGTCCATGTCCACCTGTGCAAGCGCGCGCTAACGCTGGCACGGGTCTGGGCTTGTGGCACAGCTCTTAACGCGCTCTGATTGGCTGTCAGTGGGTGGGAAACAACGTCACGACTGAGTCTTTCGATAAAATATGGCGGGAGAACAAGCGAAACCACGTGTTGGTAACAACGTGCTGATAAATTTATAAACACAGTGTTAAATTATTTAATTATTTTTATTTTTAGGCTGACTTCAGAAGGTCTTCAATTCAAGCCTTGTGCTTGAAATCTTTAAGAGGTGTCATCACTTGAATTCAAAATATAATTAAAATGCGCATTACTTAAATTGCAAAAACCAGCCTGTATTCGTGCAACTTTGTTTGTGAAGCATTGGTTATTTATTAGGTTAGTCGAAAGGTTGGTTTTATTAATAAGAAATAAAACAAAAACATGTACACAGGATGTACCATAAATCACATATTGATAAACGATGGGTGGTTATGGAGGGCACGGAAGCAAGCATCTATTTCCTAATAAACCATTATCTGAAAATGAACCGTTAGCCCAGATGCAGGGTGCAGTTTGCTACCGAAAACCATTTTTTCGTGAAAAATCAAAGGGGCTTAAAGATACCAGAACATAACCTAGTCCACGTTCACATCATTCATTGCAGGTGATTTGTAATGGTGCAAATTTAAATCCATCATTCATTACACACGTTAGCAGCACATTTGGGGGGGGGGGGTATAGTTGCTTGTTCCGTGTCCTCTATAACTGCTCAACGTTTGTCAGTATATTTATAGGACATAAAATCCTTAACTCGAGTAGCTTAGCCATTGTCACTGCTATACAGTAACAAACGACAAAACACGGGAAAATAAGCAGTTGTTTACAGTAACAATGCACTGAATATTAGCACGAAATTAGCCTATATTTCTGTGAGGAAATCATTCAGTTTGTTTATTTTTAAACAATTCCTGCTTAATTACGTAAATTTACGCTAACCAACTTAAACTACCGGAGTTTAAAAGACACGCAAAAAATACATAAAAATTTTAGTACATAAATTAAGTGCCGTAAGTAGGGAGAGTTACCTGGGGGTTGGCGGGATATTGGGGAATTGGACGTTGATATCCCGGGCCCACCCACCCCCCCCCCCCCCCCCACTCCGGGGGGGGATGAATTGTCGAAGATTCAGTAAAAAAAAAAAAGAAAAATGGATGGAGTAGCGATTGGGGGTGGATTTAAGCGCAGATTGACAGAGCGAAGCGAAATCAGCATTTTTTAGCCACATATAAGGCTGGCGTCATTTGAGTTCAAATACGCGTATAGTCTGAGCCAACAAGGCTCAGTATGGCCTATACGGCCAAGCACAGGCTTTGACTAGTTTAATTTGTTTTGTCAACCAAGATAGTTGCATCATTTGTGATGTCCTGTAAATGGCATTAATAAGAACTGTATGGAAGGTTGGTAGGCGGAGAAAAAGGTCCGGCGAAACAAATTCCACAGGAAAAAATGTCCCCTGAAAAAAGATGTGCGAATTTCACCAGGAAACGTAATTTTTCTGTAGTTTTTTTCGTCAGCTTTTTTCCCAGACTTTTTGTTTTAGGTTGGTTAGTTGACTTGGCTCGAATTTCACCACGCACATAAAGAAGGAAATGTAATTTTTCTGCAGCTTTAGTTCTATCCTTTGGCTTTTTTCCCCGGACCTTTAATAGATTAGGTTAGGACAGGTGCCTTGGCTCGAAGGACGCCAGGCAGGCAAATGAGTTTTATCAGAAATCGTTTTTTTTTTTTGGCAGCTTTTTTTTTTCCTTCGGCTTTTTTTCACGGATCGTTTTTACGTGAATCTTTTTTTCCTGTGAACTTAATACCTTTCCCCCACCCTGCCTTTATTTTCTATGGATCATTTCACGCGGACCTTTTTCTACGAACTTTTTTCTTAGATTCTCAGTTCCAACACCAAAAATGCTTACTTTCGAAAAACAACATACCGATATGAGGTGCCTTTTATGAGGTGCCTTTTATGAGGAACCAGTACGGTAAAAGAACAAACAGCTACAAAATCCCTTACATCTTCAATGAAATCCCATTGAGACTACTTCAACTTAATAAATTATCAACCATTAGAAAGCATCTAACTGCTTACTTTTTAGACCAACAACTTATAGATTAGCTTTTTTCTTGGTTTTTATGATACGGTTTTTCAGCTTGTTTTTGATAATGTTTAATTTGTGTTCACGATATTATCTCTGATAGAGGTAGTTTGTTTCCCAGAATGTTTTTTTAAGGGGGGGTGGGGGAGGATTTGTTCCTGAAATGACCCTGATACTGTTAATGTTTTTGATATTGTTAGCATTGTTATATTTTCATTTGCTGATTTTTAGTGGTGTTATCAGTTGCAAGTGTAATGTCTAACCATATGATCCTGCCTTGCTTTCAAAATGTCTCACTACTTAAACACCATATTTCTGTTTTTTTTTTTTTTTTCCTCGCACAATGTCCTTGCATATTTTATGTTGTAATCCAGCACACACAAGTTCTCACAGAAGTTCGGGCGATTGCTGAATAAACCTATTATTATTATTATTATAAGAGATTCAAAATTGCACTTCCTTTCCAGGAACAACGTAAAATGTTAACTAGCTCATGAGCTCACAATACTGCCACGAAAGTTGGTATCTTTTTTTAAGTACAAGTTCTAGAAATATCTTGTATTGATAGCTTAACATATTTCAAACTTTTGCAAAAAAAAAAAATAATAAATATTTGCAACTGTTCGCACGCTCTAGAAAATAGGCAGATCGAGTAAATCGGATTGTTTACTTCGTCAGCTATTTGGCGGAAAATCCATCGGAAGTGGTTTAACAGCGCATGCGTGGCCTGCGCCTAAAGGACGGATCATGTATACACAGCCGCGCTTGTGGCACGGTACATGTAACCACCTTTTTGAGAAAATCGATGGTGCTACTTTGGCCCTGGCCAAGGTGGCACGCGCTTATAGTGATTTCACACGAAATAATTCGTCTCGGGCTGGGGGCCGGACGCGGCCAACCCTCTTTAGCAGATTCTGGAGGGCCAGCACGACTTGATTTCAGACGGTTTAATTATTTTATAAGCGGCTGTTGTCAGCTAAAAGGGTTTAAAGGGTTTAACGAGCGTTAACCACTCCTGGTCATCTGCCCGAAGCCCTAAGGCCCTATGTCTGCAACAGCCAGATTCCCAGGCGGTCACCCACCCAAGTATCAATCCAGCCCAATGCTGCTTAACTTCGGGGATCTGACGAGAACCGGTGTTTCCAACACTGCAAGGCCGCAAGGCCGCTGTTGTCAGCTTCCTTGTTTTGACAACAACAGGTGGCGGGAAATTTTTAACTACAATGAAGCTTTGTTAGCATTTCCAGCAGCGCTGGTGCTGGCCCGGGCTGGCCGGTTGTTGCGTAGCGGCCGTCGTGGCTCGCTTGCGCGTGGAATGGGACGGCACGGCACGCAAACATTATTCCGTGTGAAATCCGCGGGCGCGGCATGGCATGGCATAGCACGCAAACATTATTCCGTGTGAAATCACTATTAGATAGCGCGGCCGTGCTTACGGAGCACGGTCCATGTAAACAGCCTGATAGTTGAAAAAAGTAGTTGATAGCCTGAAAAAAAAATCTAGGCCCAGCTGGAAATAAAATCATGATTACGAAGGCAAGATGTATTTTTTTTTTAGTGCACTGCCTATTTTTAAAGAAAGATACATAATTTTTCGCTTTCGAGGAAAAACTAAACACTATTTTTGAAAGCTGTTTTTACAAAATAAAGAACTGAAGATGTAGTACATGATTAAGCAAAAAATTAAACATTCTAAACTGGCTGAAAACTTGCCAGTTTTAAATTTCTGTTTTTGATTTCAGGAGCAATTTAAAATGAATACAATTAAAATTTTCAGTGTTGTTGTTTTGATTTTCGTAGCCTTTTTTGGTTAATTTTCTTTTTGCAGCAACCATTTCTGCAGCGCAGCAGCTGAAACGCTACAGAGTTGCTGTGGACGAACATCTGGCATTCGGGAGATTGTTGCCAATGTTGCTATTGGTTAGGCTTCACCGGAGTGGAAATTGTGGCTCCAAACAATTTTTTGTTCCGATGAGTGAAGAAATTCACATGAAAATACAAAAAAGATACAAAGAGGATAAAATCGTGAAATCAATTTTTCACACGAACAACAATATACATTTACATTTTTACCTAATTTTAAAGGTGGACATTTTAAAAATGAACAGAGCCGATTCTCTGCACGAATAACTAGGGGACAAAACGTTTTAGCGTTACTCGCTACAGTTTAAAAAGAACTATCATTTAATTCATATGCAACGGATTACAACAAAAAAAAAACGGAGAAGTTGTAGCCAACTGGTAATTTTGCAAAAAAAAAACTACAAATTGAACTTGTCTGGGGCTCTACGTAGTCTCTTTGAACGATGAGCATTTTGATCCTGCGCAGCAATATCAACCTGTGTTGGTGATAGCACAACTTTACGTTTATTGGGATTCAGTTTCGCTTTTTTGTTAGCATAACCTGGCTTCGGTGGTGATTGCTTAGCGGATGGTGACGTAATAATCGATGGAGATTGTGACCCTGACTTCGAATTTCCTTCAAGAGGGGCGCTGGTAGTAGCCAAAGGTGATTGGTTATTTACGTTAGCAGACTCATCCACTTCGTGTGTGTGGGGTGATTTCGCTGGAGATTTCCTGCCACATGGTGACTTGCGTAGTAAATTCTCAGGTGATTTTTCAAGCTGTTGGATTGGTGGATTTGAGCCCTCGGTTGCAGAAATTGACTTTCTGGATTGGCCAAGAGATCGACGCTCAGGAACTACGTCAGCGGAACTTGGCTTTTCACGTTGCTTACCGCCAAAAGACATGCGTTTGAAATTTGAGTGATGTTGCTCATTATTATTCACGAAAGAATTACTGCTTTTCGCCGTCGGAATTAGTGCGTTTGGAGGCTGTTCTGGATAATCATTTTCGGCGGTATGTAACCTTAGTTGTTCGCGATGTTTGCGAATCGTATTACCGTTAGTATCAACGATAGTATAGGATTGATTACTACATATTTGGTTAACAATACCAACTGACCATAGCCTATCATTTGTCGTTGAAAAGTCACGATATCAAACCCTTTCACCTATTTGATACGTTTTCAACTCACGATGGTGGGTGCTCTGTACTTGTTTTAATTGTTTACGGCGAACAGCTGCAATAGGGTCAGGGAACAATAAATCCAGCCGAGACTTTAATTCTCGGTTAAAATATAATTTTCCGGGTGTTGCTTACGTGGTAGCGGAGATAGTGATTCGTGCTGATAACAAGTAAGAATTTATACTCTCTTGAATAGTAGACACCTGTCGCCACACGGCTTTGTAGACTCTCTTGAAATTACGGACGTATACCTCGGCCAAACCGTTGTCCAAGGTGCAAAACTTGGCCTAATCATGTGCCTAATTCCATTGGATTTTAACCAATTTTGGAATTCTGAGGACAAAAATTGGGCAGCATTGTCTGTAACTAAGCTGTCCATTAAACCATATAAAGCTATACGGTGGTTGTTTAAAACGTCAATGACACGCGCGGACGTTATAGACTTCATTTTATACACAAAAGGAAATTTGAATGTGCGTCTCCCAGAATGAAAAACATGTAATTGTCCATCGGCCCGAGAAAATCAGCGTGTAGGCGATTATTTGGTTTTAGTGGATATTCCCACGTATGCTTTGAACCAGATGCTCTAGCCTACTATGTAGAAACGTTTTCTATAGCTATACTTTTGTTTTGTGTTCGGCCTATCCTTAAAATTTGTGCTAGAACTTGCTTTAGGGTGGTCGAGTGATTTTGAAGTTCTATTCGAATGACTAGCTTTTCGGCACACGGCTTTTAAATGGCCGCCAGTGTGGCATTGGCCACATGTATAGTCTCGATATTTACAACATGTTTTCACATGGTCATTTTTGCAGCAACAATAGCAAATCAAATCCTTAGTAGATTTAGGCTTACTTGATGTTTTGCTCGATTTTTTAGCGACATAATTAACAGCTCTAGAATAGCTTCTCAAAATGCTTTGGTCTGTTTCAGCAGATTCTAAGGATAAAGCTAAGGATGTTGTAGCCTTTAAATCCATAGTCTGCTTCAACAACTCGCGTTGAATGACTTCTGATTGGATCCCCCCAATTAGGCGATCCCTAATCATTTCGCTGTTAATATCTTTAATTTCAGCGAAGTCACAATACTTCGTCATTAGCTTTAATGCAGCTAAATATTCCCCAATACTCTCATCTGATTTTTGCGATCTTCTAAAGAATTTAACAGGCTCAGATACCACGGAGGGCACTGGCTCAATGTCGGCTAAAACTTTTTTAACGAGCTCATCAAATGTTAATGAGTCGGGCAAATCAGGTGAGAGGATATTCAGAATTCTATCAAACATTTTCTGGCCTACAGATGCCATTAGAAAATTAACTTGCTTGGTTGCTGGTATTTCTTTTGCTTTAAAAAAATAACTAATTCGGCTGGAGTATTTCTCCCATGTGCCAGACTCGCAATCGAATTCCGGAAATAAACCAGCGGTTTTAGACGAACCCATGTTGACGTCGTCTTCACTATCACTAGATTCAAAATTTAGATTTAAATTAGAACTAGTTTCATTAACGCTTGCGTTCACTACTGAATTATTTTCAGTTTCACTTTCACTGCTAATTTTAGCAGTTACAGGTGGTTTGCTACCGACACCTGTCTCTGGCATGAGCCTAACAAAATTAAATTTAATTAAATTTAATTACAATTCTGTTTAACATGCAAGGATTAAACTGGAGCACTCAAGACTACCGGTCACTTATTTAAACACAGAAATAAATCAAGCTTGACTGTAGCCTACCTAGTTGTATAAATTAACTGCCTACAAGTTAAATTTAAAGGGACTAGGCTTTGAAAAGAATGTTTTACGTTCACCATTCGCAACGTTTTACAAAACAACACTTCTGTCCTAAGCCTCAGCACAGACCAGATTTCACTAAGTTTGAGCATAAACCTATGGTGTTAAATTTTACACCGGCACACACTAGCCCGAATATGGGCAATGGCACAATCGAATTTACCAGGGTTAATTTAGCAGCGCATTTTTCGAACCTTCAGGTTTATAATACTGCCTGTGCGGACACGCCAGTGCGTCGTTCTAGAACACTGCCAAGGTAAAATTAACCATAATAAATTCAATTGCCCACTTCGGTTCTAGTTGTGGTACTAAATTTAACTATTATCATTTTCGTACCACACAGCACTACCACGATAAAATAACACTGTTTGAAAAAGTTTAAACTCTGATAGGAATTCAGAGCACTAATTTTCATTGCCATAATGAAAAAAATTTGCAACTAACCACAAATATGGAGCAAAGATGTGGTTGAAGACCTATCAGTTTAAGCTTAAGTTTTTAAAGATTACCAAAGGTACCAGACGCGTCGCCAACTGTGATGTCCTTGGCGGGGAAACACATAAGCCCAGCGTGGGCACCAATGGTAATAAAACACACGGACTACCAGAGTGTAGGCTACAGCTGATAAGACAGCGAACTTCCTGTTTACTACTGTTTAAATACAATTACCACAGGAAGTCATGTGATATACAAATGCTATATATAATAATAGAATAGCCTATTGAGTAGTTAAAGGGGTATATTGGTAGGTTAACATATTGACATGAAACTGATGGCTGCCATTGTGGAGCACACAAGTGACGACTCCACACTTTTATTACTGAATAAACATTTATTACTTTTTCTTGTATTTTACACAGGATATGTTTAATTATTGAACACATATTTATGATTTTTTTGTTCCATGTTTTTGTATCCTTGGGCACTCTTTTGTTTTGTATGCTGCCCACGCTATCCGACAGGCACTGCAGCTTTTTTGTAAGTAAAGTTAAAGTTAAGTCTGATAGATGCTTGAATTCGTCATGTCAGAATTATTTTGCTCTATGTCCATTTTTCTAGTTTTGAGATAAACGCGTTTGAAGTTTTGTGTAGAGATTTAAAGAAAATGAATTAAAGAATATGTTTCGTTGATGGTGAAAATTTTAAGATTTTGCATGAAGATGACAGTAGCAACAAAAATATGTAAAAATCTGACATACTCTCGGCTGTACAGGCAGCACCAAAATGGAGATAGAACAATTTAACTTAAAAATGGAAGAAAAATGGAAGAATTAGTTTGGTTTATCGACTTTTACGGACTGGAAGTCTCATTATTAAAGACTTAAAATATAAACATAAAAATTGAACGTAATCGGAGCTGCACCGACATCAATACTGCTAACTAATACCGATCCTTACCGATACCATGGTTCAGGAAGGAGAGATATCGGCTGGGAAAATCGATAAAGCCTACTATTGGGTAGCAGTATTAGCCAATATTGGTATTAGTTATAAAAAAATGATTAAAACGGTGTATTTAAACGTAAAAATTGAACAAGTTTTGTACAAAATTGTTCAATTTTCACGTTTAAATACACCGTTTCAATCATTTTTTTATAGCTAATACCAATATTGGCTAATACTGCTACCCAATACCGATCCTTACCAATACCATGTTATTGGAGGAATCGGTAGTGGCCTGCAGTATTGATAAAACCTAGCTTTTTTGCAGTTTTGTCGAACATGGACCAATTTTGACGTTCAAATGCACCATTTTAACCATTTTTTAAAGCTTTTGGGCGGTCCTAATTCTTAGTCAATAGCTTGAGTCTTTTTTTAAAGTTATTTAACAAAAACCAAAAGTAAGCTAAAAAAAGACCAATAAATTTAGTAATGAAATCACAAAAATGACAGTTTTTCATAAGCATTGTGGACACTCTGGGTAAAATTTTCCATTTATGTCACGCCTGGTTCTGCGAATCACCTACAAAAATAAAAACAGCATTACTATTATACCGTACTGTGCAACCATAATAATAATATTTACAGTACAGTTTATTATAATAAACAAACAAACAAAAATTTAAATTTTGTTATTTATTTTTATGCATTTTATCACAGCTACAGGGCTGTATAGTCATTAAAAAAAATATATAAATTAAATATTCATTTATTCAAAATAAAGTGCCAAAAACACTCGAGGGTAGTCGCACTGCAATAAAACTTAGTGTGTGACAAGTTCAGAATTATCTAGACACACGCTAGTGTGTCGCGCCAAGTTAGGCAACAATCATCACATCAGTTCAATTTTCGAGGTTGTAAACCATTGTAGCGCATCGCCAGTGTCTTATATCTTGAAGTAGTTGGGCACATTTCAGGTACTTAGGGAAAAATAATGCGGTACAAAAGCTTAAATTGTGTTGAAATCGAGGGCAATGACCCACCTGACAAAAATTAACTCGTGTAGGTATGCCATCTAAGCTGCTTTCAATGCAAAATCTGACCCTCAATAACGTTGTAAATGTGTTAGCTAGGTAGATAGCTAATTCGCTCATCCCCACGTTAAATCCCATAAGGTGATTATTCATCGATACCGAGATAACGGGGAGGCTTCCAGCTATGAAATTGGACGAATGGGTCCAGTACAATACGAACTGCGTACCTTTAGGGTTTGGAGCCTGGGGGCGTAACAGGGATGGCGTGGGAGGGCGCGTAAGTACGAAAATATTGTTATAACCATTGTTAGTATTGTCAGCATCGTCTCTCATTGGACGGCCAAAGTTCGGACAATGAGAACGTGGATACTGACGTACATGCCTAGACACACACTAGTGCATCACGATAAATCTAAACAACGTTGCAAAGAAATTGTATTCACGTCCAATTCACGAAAAACAAACCAACTGTAAAAACAAAGCAAAATAAACAAACCAAAATACTGGTAAAGAGGCCACTAAGTTGAGAGTGGTTCGGACCTTCAAAGGATTGATATCAAAACACCAAAACTAACTGAATAAAACAAATCACAACAACATTAAAACCAAACCGAAAACCCATAAAGAGGTGACTAAGTTGAAAATGGTTCGGCCTATAGGCAAAAGGTAGTAACAAATTGTTGAAAACCAATTTCTTATTGACGTGGCACTTTATAGTACACATCTGCACAGTAGTGGAGTTGAGCCAATACACAATTAAAAAAAAAAGGAGTGATATCGTATCAAAAACCAAAACTGGTAAAAGGGGACGCCAAGTTCCGAATGGTTCGGCCCTTCAAAGGAGTGATATCAACACACCAAAACATTCGCCAACTTAATCGCACCGAATAATACTTTGGACGTTAAATGAAAACTGGAACATTGCTACCGAAAGTAGCAATGTTCTATTTTCATTTAACCTTCGAATTATTAAGCGGTGCATTTAACTTGGCGAATGTTTTGGTGTGTTGATATCACTCCTTTGAAGGGCCGAACCATTCGGAACTTGGCGGCCCCTTTAACCAGTTTTGGTTTTTGATGTGATTTTAATCTATCTCCAACCAGGAACGATCTCTGATTGGCTGATGAGGCTGTTGGAACACTATAATTCCAAGAGTTTACTTGCTGGCTGGGAGATAGACCAAAGTGTTTTTGTGTACAGCCCCCTCTGGTGGCGAATTTATAAAACTAACACTGGAGATAGCTTAAAATTGGACTAAGTGTCATATTTAAGCTAATATCTTATTTTCTTAAAAAATGGACATAAAACAAAATAATTCTCACATGACGAATTCCTAGAAATGATCGCTTTGCTGTTTGAACGTTCTTGAATTTTTTGTATTCCTTTTAGCAAGAATTTGCTATCAGCAGCTTAACAAAAGAACTCGACGGGATAAAAATAAACGTTGGGTGGGGTGGTAATACACGTAAACGTTTGAATTGTATTTTGTGTGTCAGGCACATAAAAAAAATTATACTGACCCTGAATGATAACTCGTAGGTAGGATATTTTTCTGAGAGGGCAAGCGGTGTATTTTATGGTCTCAGTCCCCCCCCCCCCTCTCCCCGCAAAATCACCTTCTGCCGCTGCTGTAGAAACCGCCATAATGGCGGTTGGGGGGGGGAGGGGGGGAATATAATTGTTCCTCACAATTTATTTTTACAACCCACGAACCGATGAAGTTTCACAACCACTTATAAAATCTAGAAAACAAAAACGCTCATTTGATACTTATGGTAAGGTACAGGGACGAGCTACAGGAGGAGGGGGGGGGGGGGCGCAAGTTTGTAAAAAAAAATGGCTGGTATTTACTGGAGTGGTTGTGTAAAAGGGCCAAAGGGTAAATTAAGGAGCAAAAACGGTTAAAAATAAGAAAATGGTCCAAAGTAGGTCAGAAAAGGGTGCAAACAGCGGTAAAAAAAAGAGTAAAAGCACCCAAAATAAATTCTCCAGAAAAAGAGTAAGTTGCCCATGCCCTCCTGGGGACCTGTACGCATCTTTGGTAAAATTTGACTGTTGCGAAGTCAAAACAGCAAAGGAGCATATATAAACTTTCCTGTAAGACTTCAGATACCGCAGTGTTGCTGTACTGTTTAGTCCACGTAAAACCTTACTGCTGTATTCAAATGTTTTTACCATTTTTACTTTTGTGCACGACAGATTAGCTAATGATTGGTGCATTCTAACTAGGAAACAGGCGGGCTTTGGGCCTATTGCAGGCGGAGCGGATTGGAATTTATATTTATGCTTATGGTATTGGTGCTGGTCTGTCCAGGGAATTAATATATGTGCACCTTGCACTCATAGTTCTCAATTGCCCAGTCCTAGTACTGACATATATATTGCTTTGTGCTGATTGGTTTATTAAGTTGTACTTGCTGGCTATCTGCTTTTTAGTTTATAAAGTTATCTTGTAATTCTATACTAAACAATTCCCCAAGGATTTCAAGCATATTAGCATATCGGAATTTTGCGATCCTTCACTGGTCTAGGAAGAGGGTCAGTTTCCCCGTGTCATACTTCAGTAAACAGGCAAAACATTACAGAAGAAAACGCTAGTCAAACTACATATCTGTAGGCTGCTGTAGCGCGATTATTCATTAGAGTCCCTGCTAATTTGGCAATCCGACTATTGTCGCGATGTCCCGCTCAAAATGTAGGAAATACGAAGAAGGTGGGGCGACTGGTTGTCGGGATTAAGGTGATAACAAGGCCCGCTGAGATAGTAGCTGCACTCAACTCCAGGCCCGTCAGCTTGCTTCTGTTTAGTGATAGACACGCTAGGAGTCGTCCAGTACCGTACGGATTGAAAACCCAAAGAAATTTCTATCTGGACTAAGTGAATGCGTGAAAAGCCCTCAATATGCGCCAGATCTCGCAATTTGATAGTTACCTTCATGTTTTAAAGTTTAAAGTATAAATTTTGGTCAGATACCAACCCTCATGCTGTACGGTACTGGGTGACTCCTGGCGTGTCTGTCACTAAACAGAAGCAAGCTGACGGGGCTTGGAGTGGAGCGTAGCTACTATCTCAGCGGGCCTTGGGTGATAAGTAGGCTTTTCACGCCTAGGCCACTAGATGGCATTGCCCATGAAGAAGGCTAACCACTGATGCTGCACGCCAGGCGCATGTTTACTTGAGCGTCTACCTCTTTTTTTCTGATTGTGTGCGGTAGTAATATTCTAACGCAAGTATAATCACCTCCTGATAGGTGGAGAACCACAAAAGTATCCAAATGGTAAACAAAGATAAAATTTTTGGCTTAAATTTACAGTCATGTTCACTAAAAAAACAGATGAAAACGTAAATAAAATCTGGTTACATTGTATGGCAAATCATTGCTGTTCGGCCATCTCGGATTTCAACCCTTTTTTTTTTAGCACAGGATGACTTGCCATGCAATGCAACCAGATTTTATTTACATTTTCATCTGTTTTTTTTTTAGTGACCTTGCTGTAAATTTAAGCCGAAAATGTTATCCTTGTGTGGTGTCGTTACTTGTGGCACCACAATGGCCGCTTTCAAGTTAGGTTCCATTTTGTTAACCATCCTAGTTTGACTTAACTAACTCTACTAGGCTCGCTTGCTTACTTATATTGTAATTGTTAATATGCTATACTTCCCATATTTCCCGTCACATGACTGTAAACTGCTATTTAAGAGCCTGCCAACAGGAAGTAAACTGTCTCTTCAGTAGCTTACACAACACTTGTTGTCTCCTTTTATTATGCCATAGTTACCCACGTGGTGTAAGGTGTACCAGCCAGAGTACTTTGTTTACCATTTGGATGTTTTTGTGGTTCCCCTCCTGTTAGGAGATGATTATACTTGCCTTAATATCTTCACAATCAAATTAATTGATGTTGAATAATATTCTAACGTTTTTTTCAGCATACTCTTGTGATTGTTCAATCACGTAATAAGGGACCGTTCATAAAGTACGTCACACTTTTTTTGGACCAAATATTGACCATTGTAACACGTCATTTTAGTAACTTTTCGTTTGTTTGGCTGTTTCTACTGCAAACAAAATATACATTACCTGTCTTTCTTATGCATTTCCTTCCCACTGTGGCTCAAACCCCTAGTGAAAACTTGTTGGCTTCCCTGCTGTGCTCGTTGTTCCCTTCTGGGCTTTCAGGTCTCCATATAAGCGCCCGAGTCGCCCTTGCTTCATCTTTCTTCCCAGGGCACCACCGCATGTGGGTGTTTTCTCGGCTCTCCCTGTTGGATCAGCTTTACAAGCATGGCGGACCATCCTGGCGTCTTTCCGCAGGTCCCTAAAGAGGACCGTCACTTGGGCTCTTGGCCCAGTTCCTTGTATCCCGAATTTTTGGCTACAAGCTTGACGGACCGTCCTGGCATGGACCGTCACTTGGGCTCTTGATCCAGTCTCTTTTGACCCTAAATTTTGGCTTTGCTGCCCATGGACCTTGTCCTTGCATTGTTCCAGCACATAGGCGCTCATGCAACCATTCTCCGAAGTTCAGACGCCCAAGCGCCCGGACGTCCCTGTGCTATACTTCAAAAGTGTGCTCATGTGTCTGTTCACTCGCCTGAGGCTCGGGGACCTGGCCTCAACGCCCACAGCCAGGTCCTTTTGTGGACCGCAACTTGCTGTCCACCTGTCTTCTTGATGACGCTGCTGTCTATTTCAGATGGATCTTCCAACTAACAGGAATACGCCAGGGCCTTTTGCGGACTATGACCTGCTGTCACCTTACTTTTGAAGAAGCTGCTTATGTCGTCAGTTGTTGTTCCTGCTGCAACGCACGCCTCGAACCAAGCTCCTGGGTGCCCTAGCGAGACATCGGCCTGCCGTCTGCCTTGTCAAGAATCCCTCGACTACAACGGGAATTTTGCAACCGGCCCTGCCTTATTGTGTTTGCCGACTGTTCTTGTTCAAGCCACGGTCATTCGTGACACGGTCCCTGTCACCCCTAGAGTGAGTACGTTTCTTCCAGGCAACCACTGCTGTCACCTTTCAGGCGCTCTGCCTGCCTGTCTTGGCCCCACGACAGCTTCTTCCTTCAGTCCGGTGCCTTCTGTTAGCTACACCTTAGCTATTCACTGATGATCCACTACATCTGCATGACCATGGTCACATCCGAACCATGGAGTGCACCAACTGGGATGCTGTTTTCTATCGATTCTGGTCTCTTTATGTCCACATCGATCCACCCTATCATCTTGGGAACTGCCCACAGGCACCTACACACCTCTCCCCTTCTCGCAATTTAACAATTGCACGAAGAAGTGACATCCAGCTACAACTCTAGGCACTGTCATTCGTTCTACAACTACAATGCTGGAGTAGCGAAGGGGGGGAGTGTCTTGCCAACATAAGCTTCGAGCTCTGTTCTCAACCCTGGACTGCTCCTCCAGACTGTCCAGTTCCGGTCAGCCTCCCAGGCCATCCCTGTCTTTTTCCACCAGCCGGTTTAGCATGCTGTTTTACCGCTGCAACTACAGTCCTCCACTGCTGTCGCCTGGCCGCGCAATGTGGGGGCGCCATATGAGTCTCAGCCCATTGAGTCGTCCGGTGATCTTTAGGTGTCAAGAACTACCTTCAGGGTTTCAGCACGTTCTGCAATCAGGCGATCCTGGTCCACTGGCAGTAGCCATCAAATCTTCCTCGCCCCTGCAGACACTGTTAAAAAAAAAAACTTGTTGGCACCAAGATGACTCGTTTCTCCCGTAATCAAGGGTCAGGCCCTCGCTTCAAGGACTTTGGCCACAACAAACTCATCCACTCCGCTCTTTACACTTTGCTGCCTTTTTACTCCTACCTTTCTGTCATTCTCCGGTCTACAGTCCCCCGGGCTCATGGACACCCAAAGACACCCAAGATTACGACAATCTTCCGCCGAGTCACCTTCGGACTTCAGCCATTACGCCGGCCTTCAGTGCTTCGGCATGAAATAGGGGGGGGGGGGAGGCGTCTGGCCTCCACTAGGCCCCTCTCTTGGCTGACCTCCGTTGGTCCTTCATTCCACATCATGAGTAGGCAAGGAAAATCGAAGCAACGTTTGCCGACTATGCCGCCTACAGGCCTCCGCCTTCATTTGGTCGTTTCCATAACTCCCCACTTTTGGGTCAACGTTTTACTTGTTCAGCCCCGGTACGCGGTCCCCTCAGGCATCGGCACACAGTCCAGCAGGCCTATGGGCCTGTTAGGGATGCCCAAGGGGACCACAGTATCGTATTGAGTCACTCTGGAGCCGCAGCCAATGCTTCTTCCCTGTTTCAGATCACTACTACAGGTATCTACGGCAGACATATACATCAAATCAAGGTTTCAGCCCTTCTTGGTTCGAAACAAGGGGGGGGCAGTCATAGCCTCCACTAGACCCCCGTGTGTGACCAGGTCTTTAAGAATATTTCGTCCAGCATCACAAAGAGAACACAAGGAAGCGAACCAATTTGGCACCCACGCCCCTCTGGACCCCTCGTCTCCTTTGGTAGTGTCTAGACTCAGTCTCCTTTCGATCGACACTGCTTACAACATAATCATGGGACTGTTTTATACGCATCCTGCCATCTTTCTTTTTCTTTTCAGCTACGACCAACTCCTGACAATGCCTTGGTATGGCCTTTCACGACTGATGCCTCCTAACGGACTGTGATGTTCCACTTTCCTTTGGTGTCGGCCCTAGCTGACCTTCCAGTTTTTACTCCGGTCAATTGTGTCTCAATTGGGCACCTGGCCCAACCATTGCGAATTCACCGTCTTCATCCCAGCGTCTTCTAGGATCTCCTCTGCCCCGCTCGTCCATTGGTTCCTGTGCTCTTCTCATCCTGTGTTCAGTGCACAGGGCTTGGCAAGCAACTACGACCGTCCGCCAAGACACCCAAGGGAACGACTTCCAAGCCTTCGCCAGCCATCCGGGCTCACCTTACACACTCCTGAGCCTCGGGCTCCAGCCTTTCCACCTGTTAAGTTTCCAATTGAGTCCCCGCCGACTACTTTTGGTCTCCCTACAAAGGAGAGAGGACCAGTGCGATGACCTAGCCTGCTTACGCACAACTGCTTCCTGATGACCCAGGACTTTCCATGTTCATTGCAACTTTCATGATTGTCTCCATTCCTGCAAGGACCTCTCGGGGCACACGCAACATTATACTACATCGGAAGACACGTCGGTCTCCATTTGTCCCCAGTACGTTGGCGGTCCGGTCTACTCACCCAGTCCCCCTTGGTCCTGTGACAACACACCCTGCGGTCATTTAATCCTCCGCATAATGGTCTGCACAACCGCCACGGCTGCTTCACCCAGACAAGTCGACAACTTTGGAAACCCATTCCGTTTCCCCCATAGAGGACCGTATCATCTACACTGGGTCAGCAGCATCCTCTTCGCCTGAATTTCATGACCTCGTGTCTGTGGCACCTGGTAATTCGACGATGCATCCATCTTCATTCCAATATGCTGGAGATTCTCCCTCTGCCTAATCATGCCAACCAGACAATTGCCATGTGTCTCCTGTCGCCTACTGGCTACGAACATAGCCCTGTGATCCAGGCCCTTCAGTGATTCATTAGTTTTCAAGTTCCTGATTGTCCCTAGCCTCACACTGCGAAGTCAGTCCCACGCTGCTGTTAATGCATTTGAAATCTTCAGTCCTTTGCCTGTTCGGACCTCACTACTTTCATCACAGTTTCAACCCGTTTCTCGTTGGGTGCCGATCGCCTTGCCTAGTTACAACTCCATAGTCACAAGTTACATATCCTGCAGTCCTTCCAGCTGACAACACTGCAGCCCCGACAAGTTCTACCTACTTCTTGGAGGCAATGTCAATTATTTTATGGGTATAGTTTTCCTTCCTCTAGCCCAGAACGCGTAATGTTTCCATTAGCTTCTGTGACTCCGCTATGGTCTCTGAATCCTCCTCGGACCAATACGATCCTCTATCACCTGCCGACCGAGTTACTCTTCAGTCCTTGGCCACCTCCTAGTATATCCTGCTATCTTCAAGCTTTGAGCGCAAGCTTTTTGTACCTTTGTGTGGACTCCACTCTCCGAGCATCCTCTGATGACCTCGCTGATTCACTTCGACTGCTCGATCCTCAGTCGCCAGAATCCGTCCACTGCGATCCCCTGCAAGACTGTCTAAATGGAAAGCTTATGCTTCACAAGGTATGGTGACTGTGGGACTGCCGACTCATAGCACGGGTGCTCATTACCCTTGGTCCCACCACCTTGTTTGACGAGGTCTGCATAAGAAAGACAGGTAATGTATGTTTTCGTTTGCAATAAAAACGTAAAATACCAGGGCCATTTGGTTGATTTTAATTTTTGTTGCCTGAATGAAAGGATACATTACCTCTACCTTCCTGGCTCCCCTCTATGTAACCAAGGTTACCTGGAAGAAGAAAGATGAAGCAAGGTTCGACTCGGACGCTTATATAGAGGCCTGCGCCTGTACATGTGCAGAAGGGAGCTACGAGCACGGCAGGGAAGCCAACACGTCTTCGCTAGGGGTTTGAGCCACACTGGGAAGAGTATGCATAAGACAGACAGGTAATTTATGTTTTTATTCAGGCAACAAAAAATAAAATCAACCAAGTGGCCCTGGTATTTGACGTTTCTTGGGTTTAACTACTTTTTTCCTCTTGGCAATGTATTTTACCAACTATTTTTTTCAATGGAGGCAGTTTTTTTGGACCTTTGGAAATTTTGAGGGGGTCTTGCAACCCAGAAGTTTTTAATTTTTTCAACAGGAATTCTATATAATAAGCCTCCAGCCTAATGCTAGCAACAAATTCGGATTGCAGTTTTGTAATTTATTACACTCAACTGTAACATGTGTTTGCATTTTTATTTACTATTACAAATATAAAAAAAATCAACACATGTAATATATTTGCTAATTTATTCCTACGCAATTCTTTAAAACAAAAAATGTTACTTTACGACAAATGTAACTACTTTTTTCCTCTTGGCGATGTATTTTTTTCAACTATTTTTTTCAATGGAGACAGTTTTTTTGGACCTTTGGAAATTTTGAGGGGGTCGTGCGACCCAGAATTTTTAATTTTTTCAGCAGGAATTCTACATAATAAGCCTACAGCCTATATGCTAGCAACATATGCGGATTGCCGTTTTGTAATTTATTTCACTCAACTGTAATATGTGTTTGTATTTTTACTTACTATTACCATTTTAAAAAAGTCAACACATGTACTATATTTGCTAATTTATTATTACGCAATTGTTTAAGCCAAAAAATGTTACTTTACGAAATCTCAGTCGGATTGCAATGCATCCCTTTTTCCTGGCTGACGTGTTTGTCCTTAAAACAAGCTCAGTAAAAATAGCAACATCACGCAGTGGAACCACATCTATGAAGAATAGTTTTACTATGTGTAATTTAAATTTGACCGTTAACTTAGATCTGTTTTGCATCTATTATTATCAAAGGTTTCGCAACAACAAATTGTCTTAGCAATAAATTATAATTTTTTTTTAAATTTGGTTCAAAATATTAAAAAAAAAAAACACTGAATACGTATTTTAAAAATTACGTATTTTAAAAATTTAGAAATAAAAAAAGGAGAAAGAAGTGTAGTAAGGGGAGGGATAAGCCGATAATATGATCTGGGTTAACTGTCATCATCATACGGGGAATTGAGATAATGTACAGAATAAATTCTACAGCCACTGAAGGAGCCAGGTATTCTCACACACACCCTGCTCGTGATGGGGTGACAGGGACTTTGCGAGTCTGCATTCCAGTCATCAACAAGATTATCTTTTTCAGGTAAATTGGCTGAGCTGGACTACCACGAAGACCACAAATGACAAGAAATTTTCTAACTAAATAACCCACGAGCTGTTGGAACTTGTCCGTGAGACCTCTGTGAGCCGAGCTATGGCAGCATGGAACGGATGTTAACCGTCACCATTTGGAAGTTTTTTGTTCAACTTTCATGTTTTCGCCTATTAACCAAACTCACTTGTGCTTCGTATTCCCTCGTACTTCACACTCGCAAGTTTAATGTGTGCTTAAATTGCACTCGTGCGTTTATAGGGGCCAAAATATTCGGGTTGAACAATTCTTGACGGTTTCCTTACCTCTAGAGATATAACGTATAATATTTTTAGGAGTTTTAAAAGAAAGAAAAATGTTAATGGAAATTAGTAGTGCTTTTTAAGTAGCTTTGGTGTGTTGAGGATGATGATGACTTTTTATGTGTAACGTCATTTACTTAGTAAATCAAATATTATTAGAATAATTGTGACAATCCTTTAATTACTGAATTAACCTTACTATCAGCTTGCAGTTTTCTGGATAATGCCCAGTTGATACACATTACTAGTATCTGGATCCTATTCCAAATTTCGAGTTGGAGATGGGGGAACTGGTTGAAATTTGTCTTGGGTTCTTTTCATGTCCAATTGTATGGTTTTCTAAGGTTTGATTCAACACAATATTTTGCACTGGTATCAAGACCTACATGTAATGATTTAGATGGTACAAAGACAATCCAGTATAATTGAATAAAGAGTATATTTTTTCTTCCACAGCTGAAACATGACGGAAACTGTCGAATTGGCTATTTGGAAGCAACAACAAGATATTGTGGCAAGTAGTTTCAATGCCATGAGAAACACCCAATTTTT